>VWZG01007824.1:77723-104030 GCA_013396735.1 Grallaria varia
TTTTTTTGTTTTCTGGACCAAAATAATGTTTTGCTTTCCAGTCAAGAGCTGATCAAATGATAGCAAACCTTCAAGTTGCTACAGAAACCAGACTACAAAGACAAAGATACAATATTTATCTGATATTTTCTTTGCAAAAGTGTGTTTATGCTCTATATGCATTCTCTCAAAATGGTATCTTAAGTCGGTAACATCAGTTCGTAAACTGAATCCAATACTCACTGCAGCAAAATACATATGGAGCAATAAAACGCTTGTATTGCAATAATCCCCAAAGACTTCACATGGTCATCAGATAGTAAAATTTAATACATAAATAGTAAAGAAAACAGTTGCCCACTTTCTACTCTGTCAGTGTTCATAATCCATTTTAAAAAGAGCTTTATGGAATAGTCTCTTAGAGGAACAGCTTTTCCAATCACACCATTTGAGATAAAACACATTTTTATTGGCCTTCCAACCAACAGAAATAATGATGGAGGAAAAAAAAACCAAAGCAGCAAAATCAGATTATGGATATTAAGTTTGTTTTCTGTAACTCAAATAGCTAAAAACTTTCAAGACAGTTGTAGAAAGTAGCATTAGGAAGGTTTTCATGGGGATTTCCAGTTGGTTTTAGAACAAAACTTTCCAGGTGAACCTGCTGGCTAATGCCAGGTGCTGTAGCTCAGTGGCTCTGTGTCTGTTCAGCGTTTTGTACCAGCTGAGCTACTGAACCAAAGGCTACATTTGAGGATAATTTACAGAAATATACTGGATATAAAGGTTCCTCAGAAATAGGGAAATTTCCATACAGGTCCTGAGGACTGTGTCATTATGAATTAGTTCAGCGCAGCGATTTGCAAACATCATTTGGACTGGAGAAGAGAACTTCTTTCTGCATATCAAGCAGGGCAAAAAGCTAATTACAGTTAGGGTTGCATCTGCCATTGTCTGCCTTTGTCCAGTGAAATGATGATGAAGGTTTGGTGGTTATTTTGGAAGTGTGCAATATAATCAAAGCTTGTTGGCAGGTGGGGGTGACAAGAGAGGAAACCCTTGGCAGAGTGATAGCTCATAAAAACATGAGCTACTGTTCTCCTCTGAAGTTCGAAGCTCCATTGTCTTGGGCATGGGGTTTCATGGGGCTGAACAACGGCAATATTTTGTCACATGCATATAAAGCACCCCAACTAAATTTTTGCTGTCTACATTTTTTGTGTTTAGACTATGCCAGTCACCAGGGACTATTAAATGAGACAAGCACGGAATGATTTATCACATCCCCAAAATAATATCCAAGAAAGGAGAGCTGAATAATGTCCTGAATAGCTCTCTGTGAAGTGCAGAGGGAACCCAGATAGTAACTAGAACGAGATGCTAGACACAAAAATTTGCTGAGCTGAATCTCAGTTCTGGCAGAAGATAAAAACTGGAACAGGTTTCCCAGGGAAGTGGTCACAGCACCAAGCCTGCCAGAGTTCAAGAAGGGTTTGGACAATACCCTCAGGCACATGGTGGGATTCTTGAGTTGTCCTACACATGGCCAGAATTTGGACTTTATGATCCTGACAGATCCCTTTCTACTCAGCATATTCTATGATTTTATGATTTTATGGTTAATCTCAAGCAAATGGAGACAGCAGCAACCAGGAGACTGTGGGGCGTGCAGAAACTTGAGCTTTCACAGCAGCTGGATCCCAGAAGAGCAGCTGATCCCAGAAGAGCAGCTGATCCCAGAAGAGCAGCTGATCCCAGAAGTGCAGCTGGAGAGCACCTAAACACACCGGTGGAGACCCTGCGGTGCATCATGAAAGGAGGCAGACAAAACCAAATCAGTTAGAGGCGAGAGGGCATTTAGGGAGAGGATGCTCCACTGGCTGCTCCTGATTGCTGTGCTTGAACACATAGCTCCGAGGAGGCAGATTTGCTGTCTCCCAGCCCATGCTGTGCTGGGCTGAGCACTAAGCAGTGGCATAGACGCTGCCTAGTTTAAAACCAGCGGGGGTGCCTTTACACAGCAGTGTGCTCTGCAGGGTAGGTGTGCTCTGTGCCACTCCGTGCTTTAATATTCTTCAAGGAAACAGGATCGTCAGGCTCCCCCGCAGAGAAGCAATCAAGCATACAACAGTCAAGGTGGGACCAAGAAGGAGGATGTGTGAGATCTGCAGCTATTTCACTGGTGGAGTCTGGCAGTACACCTCTTATCTATCCCACAGGAGGTAAAACAGCAATGTTTGGCTGTGGGATGAGAATAAAAAAAGCCTATTTCATATCTGGAATTGGTTTTTAGGTTATCAGCAACGCTACCCGGCTTTACAGTGGGGTGGAGCTTCAATCCTTGTTTACTTGTTCCCCTTCTTAAATTTAGTGGCACTGAGTGGTCTTTCCTGATGTGATACAGGTGTCCCACCGATTCAAACAGTATCACTCCAGGCAAATTTTCGTCCTGCCCAGTTTGGATTTCTGCTTCTTCTCTCCCAATCACAACCACGTTTATCTTTTTCTTCCCACAGAGTTTATCTCGCAACCTCATTACGCATTTTCCTTTTTAAGGTTTCATCTTCCTTCTTTTCATGCACGGCTTTTGCGTCCATCACACGGCTTGGGGTGAGATAAGAGATGAGGCTCTTTGTTGTGTGCACTGAATCCAACAAAAAGTAAATTAGCCAAATATGACAGATTCACCAGCGTATTTAAGATGAAGCCTGAACAATTACCAAGGGCTTTGCAATTAATTTCCCCATGTCTCCACCTGCAGCTTGTTAGCAATGCACCTGGTTCCAGCGTTAGAGGGATATGGATTCATAGCAGAGGTTGTCATGCAGTTGTGTAGGCACATGAATTTTTCACACAGATGTTCCTATGGTTGGCTGATCCCTTCAGCAGGAATATTGTTTCATCACTAATGTATTAAATAGGCTGCACACGCCAGCAAAGTCTTGCTTGACAAAGGGAAAAAAAAAAAAAAGAAGAAAAAGCTGGCAGGAGCTGCAGTCTGTCACATCTAAGTGACAGTCATGTAATAATTATTGCCATGCAATAATGCAGCTTGGATGTGGTCTCAAAAGCCTGGCTGAAATGATCACGCTGGAGCTTCCACGGCTAGTGGCATCAATGACCTGAAGGAGGGACAGGGAAACGTCAGGCGTGGGTTTGAAGCTGTTTGCTGTGCCTATATGATCTATAGGGTTCTAGGGTGTGGACTGTGTTTATCCTGGTATTATGCAGCACAACACAGATCATGGTCCACTCCCACGTGATATCCCAGTCTGGACAGTCGGGACAGAAAATCAATGATTTAGAAAAGGGACGTGAGGGAGATAATGAGTTTTGTTCCTTGGTCATGGTAGAGACTGTAAATAAGAGGAGAAACTGGATATACAAGTTGTTTAGGTGTTCTTTAGGAAATATTTGGCATTTACACACTCTGAGCCCACTTTGCCTTCTCTTCTTCTATTATTACCCAAATAAAAAATGATGAAGTGCTGCAGCTACCAACTCCTGCGTCTGCAGTGTGTTATATTCACGTCAAAGAGAAATTTTCTACCAGATAAATCAAGAATTCATTTGTTTCTTCATTTCCTGATAAAAATCAAGGCTGTTTGATCCATGATTCAAGGTCAGAATTGACGCTGCACTTCCAGAGGGCACAGACATTGATTACTGGAGGAGGTTTTTCGCAAGCAAACCTTAGTAGATCAAGTCAATATTGACTTCAACCTTTTCACACACTAATGTTGTTTTTGTCAGAGTTAGAACTGAGTTGAAAAGAGGCTCCTTTCTATCAGGTTTTAAAGGAATATTGTTGGGTGGATTCTTTTCTGTGTCTTCCCAAAACAAGCCCAGAAGTTTAGCACAGTGGCATTGCAGTTGTTGTTTTCTTTATTCGCTTTCTCAAAAGACTGCTTTCTCCTACTTATATTTACCTAATTTGGGGCAGTCACAAACCTAAATTATCTGCTATAGACTCATCACATGGACACCAGAGAAATCCAGGTAGAGCCAGAGTGTGCCTCAGCCCAGCTGAAACCCGAGTCATTCTCTACAACTACCTGCCTTCACTGACAGCACAAAGAGCGTGAGTTCTGCGGCCCCTCAGTGGAGCAAGAGGTCTGTTAGTTGTCGAGATTGGCATCTCTGAAGGAAAGATCAGATTACTCCCTTCTGCTAAAAAGAAAATGTCTTTTTACTGGAAAGTGAAGCCCACATCCAGAGTTCACGCAGAACTGTCGCTGAGTGGTTTGGTTTGGAAATTCTATAGAGCAGAGTTAGTGCAAAAGACAACACCTGAGATGGAGGATGTGGGTGAGTCCTAAGAATCTTGTTTTAAATCTGATTTTATTCTTGTCTCAATATCCCAAGTGCAACTCTTTTACATACAGGCTCCACTTTTGTCCCTTGTTATTTATATTTCTCTATTTTCGTCTAAAAGAAACTTTATTATCGTACAATTAAAATAAGGCTTTGGTTATATTTGAAAAGGAAGTTTGGTGTATTTTAATTGTATGCATAATAACATAAAGAGCCATGACAGCTTGCAGGACGTCTGTTATGGCCAAATTACCACCACCGTGTGTAAAACATGTTCTATTTCTGTGCTGACATAGCAGAGATTTCAGTCTCATCACCTGCTAAAGTTGCACGTGGGAGTAGTTGGAACACAAATATATTTTTATATGGTTGTACATATATCAAGACACAAGCTGAATGCCCACCTGCTTATGCTCCAAGTAATGCCTGGCACCAGAGCTCAAACTTAGCTGCCCCAGGCAGATGCAGTTAAAACTTGGCTTTCGTCACCTCTCAGCACCAGTAGCCATGGATTTACCAGACAGGGCTGTACTCCTCCTCCTCACCTGTTATATGACAGGGAAGGAACTACAGTACGTTACTATGACTGTGTCTCTATCCAAACACAGATATTTGAACTGGAGAGCACATGTTGCTTGGCAATCGGTAGGAACCTGATGCTGAGCTCGTTTCATGGTAATTAGTCTGGGCATGGTGGTTATTGAACTCTGCAGAAAGCTGCGAGTTGCATCAAATATTTCTTTGAGATGACTATTCTTCAAAAGGATTTCCATGAGAATGTCTAGACTCTCAATCCAAAAATTTCCATTTGCTGTTGGACAGCAAAAATCAGTGAGAACAGACTCAGAAGACATTGATGAATTATGAAAAAACTGAAGTAAAACCTCCTAATGTAACAGATGAAAAAACTCTGCAACTTAATCATCCCAATTATTAACTAAATATTTATAAACAACCCATATATTTAAAGACTCAGGATCAGTACAGAAAGGAATCAAATAAAATGAATCAATTTTAACATAAATGACATTCACAATAAATGTTTTGACTAGCGAAGTCAATGCAGAATTGATTAAAGAGCTGAGTGTTTAGAGGTTGCAGCTCACTAGGTCTGGCTTTTGAGAAAACAAGATGCTTCTCATGCTATTGAACCTTCTGTTACCTTGTTTTCACCCTGACGTGATGAGGCAGAGTTATTTCTTGTTTACAGTGATGTACTAAAACAAGGCTGTGGCTTGAGCTGATGCTGCATGTATGGTTATGCTCTGGAAATCTCTATTTAAAATGTGAACAAAGCAACAAATGTAGGGGTGGCAGGGCCAAAGCAACCATATTTATGGACTCTCACATAGATGATAAATATTTATTATCTAAATATTTAAGGTGAATGTAGGCAAATCACACACCAGTTGCAGGATTTGGCCCGGAGAATATATTTTAAAAAAATAAAATTATGTAAATGAAAATGATAATCTCTGAGATAGAAACATAGAATATTTCTGCTGTTTTTATAAAGGACATAAATGTGATAAATTCAGGCAGAATGAAGACACTTTCTGGGAAGGTATACACTCCTATCTCCTTAGAGAAACAAGATAGTATGTGATTAGAAGGTGGAGGAAGGGAACTGCTGGGAGGAAGAAAAGCTTTTTTTTCAAGAGAAGGATGTCTGAACTCAGGAGGAGATTTACTTTTGCTGAAAAGGTGAACAAAAAGCTAAAGCGAATTTTAAAAACTCGAAATAGGTGTAAGGTTAAATTAAAAACAAAAAAAATGCACAGCAAATGCACAAAAGTAAGCTGAAATTTCAAATGAGAGCTGCAGCACTTGCCAGTTGCCAAATTTTGAACTAAATTCTAGTCTGGGTACATGAAGAAGACCCAGAAAGCAAAATGTGATCAGTAACCAATTTATGGATGCTGTAATTGGGCTGAAGAGAACCGATTAATGGATAATGACTACTCTGATTCACAGCAGAGCAAAGGCAGGGCCAAAAGGGCCTGTGTGAAAATAACCTATCAGGCATTCAGTAATGGTTGGGTATGGACAGAGTGGGAAATAAGAGATGAAGTATGACAGATCCTAACCAGGATGAGGGTATAGTCTCAAGACAGCAATTGCCTCTTCTTCCTAGAAAAAATCTTGTTCTGTTGCAGTAGGTGGTAAAACAACTTTTCAAACAGTGCTGTTCTCAATGGTGAACACAAATGAACAGCCCTGACTTAATGCTGAAGAGCAATGTATGAATTGCATCCACTTGTCACTGCTGAACCTCACTGGGACACAAAGTATTCAGACTTAGCCTTTTCCTGGTTATTGAGCAGATATATATTTATCCACTATTTTACCTGTTCATTTTTACATAATTAATTTTAAGGGAGGGTTTGAAAGAGGATAATGAAATTATTCTTCTATTTCCTCCCATTGTCGATTCCAGGAAGCTCCACTTAAGCACGAGTGGGCAGCTGGTCCGGGTCCTTCAGATGGGGGTGGCATTTGCTGTGAATGACCAACATGAGCAAGCTCTTTGGAAAAAGTGATTACTTATTTTGCAGTTCTAAAAGTAAACACTTTTGAAAATCTGTCCTGATTGTAAATGTCAAAATCTTGATAATGAATACAAGTGTTTGTGGGGAGGAAGTAGGAAGGAGGAAGGGTGTTTTCTATGCTTAATTTCAGCCTAAAGAGCGATTAAGGGTGGCTCAACCAAGTTGGATTGTTATTATTGTGTTCTGGTTCTTAATAGGGCAATATGCCTAGAAGAAATGGAAAAATAATTGGCTATATTTGATTGCTGTGTCATCGATCATTCATCCACCCATCCATCCATCCATCCATGCATTTAATGAGAGCCACTGAAATTTCCCTCAGAAGTAATAAACAAAAATACATCCTGCAATTAATTCAGGCATTGCAAGATGTCCACTTAATTTTACTGGGTATACTAAATCAATTCTGTGCTTCATTCAGTGCATTGCAAGGAGCTGGCTGGCAAGAACTTTGACTGTTATTAACTCACAATGCAAATGAAGTTAATGCTTTGATGCTATGAATTGTCCTCTGCTGTTAAACCTGAAAGTCAATGGGATAGTGGAAGAGCTGATTCCTTTTAAAATACAATAGCTATATTCCATTTGTCATGAGCCATCAAAGCTTAGTAAGAGCTCTGGCTTCCAGCATTCTTCACTGTGCTTTATTTTCTGAAAGAAAAACCTCCTGTTGCTGTTCCAGGCAAAACTCATTTTTTCAGTTCCCTACAAGAAATGGCACTATTCTTCAGGCACTAAATTCTCTAGCTAAAAATTAAATTAGCATAGTTAAATTTAATTTTTACTTGCATGGATGACTGCATTATCAGAATCTGTTCTAAACGTGGACTTTCCTCCACCTTTATTGGTTTATTTTTTGGTCATGTTTCCTGAGTTGATAAAGGTAGTTTGGAATAGTCTGGTGCAAGTTTCTGGTATTTTTTTCATGGTACTTTGGATTCTTTTTTTCCCCCCCATTTTTATCTACATTCAGGTCTTAATGACATCAGGTTTCATGTTATGTTAATTCTTTTTTGCTTTTATACCTTTCAGCACAGTAATGAGGAGCAGACAAAGAAAGTAAGCTGGTGTGAGATAAACAGTTTCAACAAATAAGACATCTCAAGTTCATTGGAGAGTGATTGACAATGCATTTAATGAAAAAAACATGTTACTTCCCTGGGTATGCAGTGATTAATTAGGATGTTTCACTTGAAGTTTAAACGCCAAAGCCCTCATTCATCCCTGGTCAACAGACTGATAAACCTGTGTTTGAGATCCATGTCACTTTAGTTCACATACAAAAAATACAGGCATGTAGATCTAACTTAGTCAATTTTTCCTTGTGTGCAGTATGGGGAGGTAGAGGCAACTCATTTTAGCACTTATTTAAGCCAGGATGAACCATTTTCTGGAGATGTTTGTCTTCTGCATTGGCTTGAGAAGTGTTGAGAGATTTTCTAAGCTGCGCATCTCTGCAGGCTTCTGGTTCCTGTCTTAAAGAATCATCCACTATTTAAGGTGATTCCATTCATTAGCCACATTAGAGCTTGTTAGGGATTTACTGATAACACAGAAATACATCCTGATGCTCTCAGATGAGAATATCAGACCCGTTGGTCAATTATCTGTTATAGCCCTGTCTCCACTGCCACTTCACAGGTGCTTGAACTCCTGGTATTTCTCCAAGTGAGGATTTCTATTATCTCCTGAGTGCAGAAATACAAGGGTTTATGTCACAAAAGAACAAGGGTTTTTGCTACAGGTGAGATTCTGTCACTCAATTCAAGGAGCTAACCCTGGAATCCAGAGTTACCTCAAGGGCTAAAACTCCTCGTGCTTTGGGGTCAGCTGGACTCCTCTCTAGACTGCACTTACTGCATTGACTTGGTCTGCCTTGACCAAGTACTTACACACCTTGCTCTTGTGTAGAAAACTGTCAGTGAGTCTCTGGTGCTGAATCCATGCTCCAAATAACTACTCACAAACTCAAATCAAAAGAATTGATAAAAAAGAATTGGTAAAAAAATGTTGTTTGCTTGTTTTCTGTTTTGTTTTGCCATCACTACCGTATCAGTCACCCCTACATAACTAAACCTTGACAAAAGCATGGCCAATAGCTAACAGGACAACACCATAATAAATATACATTACAAAAATTAAGAGGATACTATCAATATTTGTTATATATTCATAAACATTTGTATCAGTAAAACACAAACTGGGCTCTGAATGCAATGTGGAACACAAAGACTGCTCCAGCTTTCAAGTCTGAAAGACAAATAGAACAAGGGGTGATGGTTTCAAAGTAAAAGAGAGTAGATTCAGACTAGATATAAGGAGGAAGTTTTTTACAATGAGGGTGGTGAAACACGGGCACAGGTTGCCCAGGGAGGTGGTAGGTCCCCATCCCTGGAGATATTCAAGTTCAGGCTGGAGAGGGCTCTGGGCAACCTGATCTAGTTGAAGATGTCCCTGGCCATTGCAGGGGGGTGGACTAGATGACCTTTAAAGGTCCCTTCCAACCCAAACCATAGTGTGATTACATGATTCTGTAATGTTTAAGTTTGAACTAGTCAGTTATACACAGCAAGTATAGCTTCCATAAGCCCTCTGTCACCTCTGGCAGCCCTTACTTTCATCACATTTTAGATGCATTTCATTTTATCAGATGTCCATAATTCCATGTGTCTGTAGAACCGTTATTGATGATGGGGAAAAACAAGATCACACACATAAAAATACCCGATCCCGTATTTTTGTCCAAGCTCTGTGTATTTAACTGAAAGAGATGGAGCTGCTGAAATCTGCTGCCTGACCTAATATGCAAATAATCCCTTGGACGATGAAAAGCCATTGGGATTTCTCCCAGTGTGAATAGTTATACACAGCCTTCAAAAAGAGGTCCTGGTTATTAAATATGATCAAAAGTTGCATGAGCAACTCAGAAAGGTTTTGTGTTACCTTCAGGGAAAGTGTTGAAAAAGTAGGACAAAGAAGCCAGGGGAGAGAGTCTGTTGTCAACACAGGCGCGCTTTGGAGCTTGTTACAAGGTAGGACACTTAAATCTTTGAAGTGTTTGTAATTGTTGATGTTTTGCAGTTTTTAAATAGACAGATGGAATGGGACTTATTTTCAGCAGGCATAAACCAAACCCCTTTGGTTTACATCAGCTTTGACCTTCTGGACAGCGCCAAGTGCGGGCACAGCAGGTTTCTCTGCGGGTGGCAGAGTGGACCACTCAGTGACAGACAGGACTGACTGGCAGGTGAATTGTTTCTCTCTCATTGACTGGCTGAGAGGGTTTAGCTCCTGGGGCAGGCAAAAGAGATGGCTGTGTGCTGCAGGAGGCAGAGGGAAACAAGAAAAGAATAAGGGGGTTTTCTGTGCGTGTTTTGCCTTTAGGAAAAAGATACAGTCTTGTGACACTGAGCAAGTGATATGTTGGCAGCTACAGCCCTTTCTAAGAGCACTAGTTACCCTTTCTCCCATATCTGTAACATATCTGCCACATCCTTCATTTATCTCTCCCTACAGACCCAGGACAGACCTGGCCGTTATCTCTGCTACAGCAAAATTTAGGCTGAGGAGCTCTGCATGGCATTGAGTGGCCTGGTTTGGCTGACAAGGTGGGGATCAAAGGCTGGATTGGATGGTCTTGGAGGTCTTTTCCTACTTAAATGAGCCTTTGGTTCCATGACTGGTTTTGCCTGGGCTGGAGCTGGAGTTGTGCTGCCTACAAAGAGCCTCCTTCAGGCTCCTCAGCCTTTCTGCAAATCCAGCTACTTTTGCCCAGCGACTGGAACTTGAACCTGAGAGCCCGACTAGACCAACCTGGGAGTTGACTTGGCCTTCCACAATTGTAACATAAGCAGAGTCATACCTACCAGTTCTATAAAATGCTTTGGAATCTACGTCGAAACCTCAAATTTAGGACTGAACCTCCAGCGCTGAGTGTGTTCTAGTGAAATACTTCCCCTTGAAACTTTTCTACCTCAGTGAAAGAGTTTGTGGTGTTTTTTTGGTTTTTTTTTTGTTTGTTTTTTTTTTTTTTTATTTTTTTATTTTATTTGTTAATTCTTCAGTGATCTCTTTTGCCTGGGAATGGGCTTAAAAATATGTGACCAAGTAGCACCAAGTTTTTAGGTCAATATGAACATTACAGTGCTGTACAGAAGCGACAAAGAAGCCAAACAAGCCGATGAAAGCTTGTGGTTAATGCATTAGCTGGATCTAATACTGTCAATCAGTTGGACAGATAAACTGTACTCACTGACATTTCCAAAAGCTTGTGAGAAACACCGTCCTTAAAAGCACTCTCCTCAACTTTTAAAAAAGCCCTGTGCTTAGTGGTGTCTGCTGACAACCCACTTGACGTGGCTTTCCCAGTTCCAAAGAAAAGACAGGACAAGGTCCTCAGCAACCCGCCCCCAAAGCCCCTGCCTGTGTCAGGGTTGACCTTCAGTTGGACTGGTTGATCTCCAGCGGTTCCTTCCAGCCTCAACTTGTCCTTGATTCTGTGTAAATCAATCTCACAACAGTTTGCAGCCCAGGAATATATGTCTTTTTTATGTAAATACAATTTTTTGACTGAAAGGAAGCAAAAAACCCACAATGACCTCAGAAAAACTCATAATTGATTTACCAGTAATTATCTTTAGCGCAAAAATTCTTGATGAAGCAGGTGAGGCAGTTTATTTTTTTTTTATTTTTTTTATTTTTTTATTTTACCAGTGGCGTTGCCTGAACTAGGAGCTGTGTCTTAAATGGTGATATTTCTATGTCATTTCCCCTTGTCTTTCCACTGATAAACCTTCTTTCCAGACTGCACCACTGGACAGCTGTGTTTTCCAAAGCTGGGCTCTTGGACTGAGGGGATACCAGACGAGGTTAGGCATGTCCAAAACCAAAAGATGGTGCTAGTTTACAATACCAATATTTAAGCATTTAATCAGTGGTCTTTGAAAGATCTTTGTAAATATTTGATTGGGATTTATACACATCTTCATGTCTGAAATAGCATAATTTTTGAATAAAGAACTCAATTTTTTTTTTTTTTTAATTTAAAAGAAACCCCTGCCTTTTTATGTCACAGGCGAAAACTAAAGGGAAACATCAAAAGTCCTGTTTGAATAAGTCAGCATTGCAGATGGACAATTTACTCTGTTAGTTACATTAAAATGTTTTAATTATAAATATACTGTGGCCCATCAAGAAGTGCTAAAAGTCACCGAAAATACTTTTCTCTGTAGCTGTTTCTAGAGAGGCATTGCTGGTAGAACATCTGTTTCTCTGACTATGATTGAGTGCCAGGGCTGATGAATTGGTTTAATATAGTCCTTATTAAAAACTTGCAGAGAACAGCAAGCTTTGCAACCTTCTAACAGAAAAAAAAAAATTTTAAAATTTGGGAGAATACTAAAGGCAGCAAAAATGTCATTTGAAATAAACGAGAAGCTTCTAATTAAAAAAAAAAAAAAGGTAGAAATCAGACTTTTTTTGGTGCTTTTTTGAACTGCAGAGTCTTCAATCTCTTAGGTAAACTTAAAAGCCAGAGAAGACTAGAACACTTTTCATGTCTATCTTTTATAATTGCAGAAACAGGAGAACAGGGCAGAACCACAGACATAACCTGACATGGTACAGATTCAGACAACCACTGCAAATGTGTGATAAGGCTGAAAATTTTCATAATAACCTCTTGTCCTTCAGATTCACTGGGAGGATTCCAATAATATGGGGGGGTTTCCCCTCCTTTTTCTTTTCTCTTCCCCTTCCCTTAACTATTCTGTCAGGAGCAACAGCTCTAAATGCTGTTCTCCTCTGGTAGGAACTGTACAGCATTCAGCCAAGTTCAGGCTCTGTTTGCACAGCCTGAGCCTGCCGTGACTTGACCTGCTTTTACTCAATAATCCCCCATTGCTGGGTGGTCCTCGGGTGGTTTCAGCTCTCACGTTCCCCAGCACAGTGTCCATCTTCTCAGATCCTTCTGTCCTGAAGGCTGACGGGTTGCCTCAGTGCTCAGTCGTCCTGCTGCTTTTTATCTGCAGCAGCACATTCCCCTCTTTGCAGTTTTTCTTTCAATCCCAACTCTGGGAGAGCAGCTGAGCAAGTTTCCTTTTCAGAGGTTCCCATTAACCATCCTTCTTTTAGTGGTGATCTGCTTAGGAGAGCTCTGGAGATAACTGTCAACAAATCAAATGGCAAATTATATAATATCACGCCAGCTATTTATCTACATAAGATTCAGAATATTAAATAAGAAAGGCATAGAATGGTTTAGGCTGGAAGGGATCTTAAGGACCATCTAGTTCCCTCTCCCCGTGGTGGGGCAGGGACACCTTCCAGCAGATCAGGAAGGTCAGGGCTCCATCCAACCTGGCCTTGAGCATTGCCAGGGTTGGGAAGCCAGACCCACGTCTCTTCTGTATGAACTGATATCTCTGCCTGATTCTGCTCCTCACCTGTTGGGCAGAAATAAAAATCATCGTGGTTACAATGGGCTTCAAAGGTTCCTGCAATTCCCTGAGGAAGGGACTGAAGTGCTGCCTAAACACAAAGAATAGTTAAATAGTTAAAATAGTCACAGAGGCCTTCTAAGAGCGACTAAACATGGGCACAGGTCTGAACTTCACTTATGAAAGCTTTTTGTATATTTGTCATCTTCAAGTCAATGAAATGTTAGAAAACTTGGAATGGTAGGATTTAAAAAAATAATTTCATAATCCCAAGAAAAGTGTAGGCAATGAAAGCCATCATATTTCTCCTTTAGCTCATTTGGAAGAATTTATGCATGTTCTGAAATTACCCACATTTCAGTATGCAAACAAATACAAATGGTGATAAAAAAGTCGAGCCAATATTAAATTGAATCTCCCATGTACATAAATAAACATTAAATTTCTGCCACCATGCCATCAGTCACGTTGGTCTACAGATGTGATATTTATGCCCAAAGGAATTATTATTGCTTCTCTGAGACTTTCCTTTATAAATCACTCACAGGAGAGAGACTGAAGAAAATTAAGCAAGAAAGTCATCAATACCTTGTGTGTGATCTTGGAATAAATACATAAAATACTTATATTTATCTAATTTCAAGCAAACATATTTCTCTGAAGCAGGATGTCCATGCAAATTCTTTGCAGGACCAAAATGACATGTTTTATTGAAGAGAACTTAATTGAAGTGTAGCTGGTTTAGAGTCTTAATTGTAAAATGTCAGCTCCCCCATGTGCCAGGGTGGACCTATGGGTTTGGCACCATATCATCACTGCTTTCCCCCCTCTTTTAGGAGCAACAGCTCTGAATGCCACTGTCTCTATTTTAATTTTCTGGTTTTTGGTTTTTTTTAATTTTATGGGAAAAATCATAATTTCTATTAGAAGAATTCCTTGGACTCTTTTAATAATAATATGATGCAATTTGCTCTTTTAGAGCCTTGCTGCAATACTGAGAGATTCCTGTATAGAGACCTATAGATACGTGATTAAGAAAAAATTATTTCCAGCCAAATCCACAGCCAGACAACAACATCTGCATCTCATGATTGAAAGATGGTCCATAAACAAATTAAATTAGGTCTGGGATGAAGGGCAGTATTTAAAACATACTATTATGTCCTCCAGTCCTATCCTGTCCCCATTTTTTGCAGTTCTATGCTAATAAAACACCATCCCTTTTCATGTAAAATGGTCATTTTTCTCTGTAATGAGTGGAAATATGGTTCCTTTAATATGAATTAGAGAAATATAGTAATATGGACATGTTAAGGTTCTATTAGCAATAAATGTTTTCCCTCTCAGTTGGCAGGCAACATTTTCCCTGGCTCCCAAATGAATATGTATAGTGTGCACAAACTGAAAAAAACCCAAAAAACCAAACAACCCAGCTTAGAGAATAAAATGTTTTTGTTTTGCTCTCTAAACCTTTTCAGTTCCAACAGTCTGCAGAAACATTCCCTGCATTTTTTAGACAATCTTAGAACTGCATGTGATGGAAATAAATTAGTACAAAACACCTTTTCAGGAATCATCTGATGGATGTGAAGAAAAACAAACCCAAGACAAAGGCAGAAAGCTAAATAAGGATGTGAATATTAATCATTCAGCAGCTCAACGATAGATATCTGTGCAGAGACACAACTTCTCTGCTGGTATAAATCAACAGAGACCTGTCAGAGCTGTGTTGATTTATGTCAGCTGGGGATGCAGCTTCGTGTTGCTCCTAAGGCAGGAGACAAGATGTCTGTTCAAGTCTGCTCATGGAGGAATTTTAAAGAACAAGAGGACAACTAAACACCAATTCCTATTTATACTCAATGGCAATTTTATAACCAATCCTCATTAGCGGCTCTGGGAAATCTCTTTGTAAATCTATTTTTGTGTTCTTAAGGACGGACGTCTTTCCTGGAATCCATGATCAGTTAAGGATATAAATTCCTTAAATCCATGATCAGAAAATTCCCATGATCTTGGAACAGAATACCTCCAGGGATACATGTGTACTAAACCACTGCCTTTTTAAAAATTTGGCCTATGAAACATAAAGGAAGAAGCTTCATGTTTTGTTTGGAGAGTGGCAGCAGGTTTGGTAACAGAACTGTAAGGACAATGGTGGGAGTGAGAAGTTCATCATCATCTTAATTTGGTACAACGCAGGAAGCTTGTGGTACAATACATTGTGCCTGTTAATTAGTTTTCCACATAAATAACAAGGCAGTATGGAAACATAGGCCAAGAAAGCAAAGTAATTTTTCATTATAAAAAAATGAACAAGAAAAAAATGGTGGAGAAAATTGCTCTTTTTTTCTATTTATTTGTATGCTCAGTTGTTTTCTATTAAAAGCCAATAAGTAACCTTATATTTGAGCCCTGATGATGCCCAAGTAATCTGAGCTTTTAGGTACAGATAAAAACACATCTCTGGAGGAAGAAGTCCTCTTTTAAAGATCTGCCCAGTGCTCAAGAGAATACATTTCCACCAGGCAATTGGATTGCCTCTCAATTGGATTGTAATCCTTTCAATTGGATTATAACCCGTCATCCATAACTGACTATGGATTGGGAACAAATCCAAGTCAGTGAGATTGTTGCATAAGGAAATAGCAAAATCTTAGCTTAGAAAACTTCGGTAGTCTTGGCTGGCAGGGAGAAGTAGTTATGGGGAGTGTGAAGAAAACCCAGTTGTGGCTCCAGAAATGACCTGTGAGATAACCAGATAGGACTGAGTGAAATGGAAGTTGTGGTGAAAGGCAAAGCCTGGAGGAAGATCCCCAGCTCTCTAGTCCAACTTTCTTTTCAGTCAGGACTAACATCAAAGCTAGGGCAGGTTTATAAGGACCTTGCCCAGTTAAGTTCTCAGACCTTCAAGGATGCAGAGCGTGTCACCTCTCCAGGCATATTCCTGTATTTTTGCAGGGGCACAGTGAATAAATGTTCATTTAATTTTGCCAGAATGATCCTTTTTGCAACTTGTACCCACTGTCTCCTTTCACAACGTGAGAAGAGCCTGCCTTTGTTATCATGAGGGCACAGCGGTGGCTCAGGTATGACCTGCTGTCCACCCTGACCCCAAGGGGTTTTCATCAGAGCTGTGGCACCTGGCCTGTTGTTCCCCAACCTGTACTGTCTCATGGGTTTTCACCATCTTAGGTGCAGGATTTAGCATTTGTCTTATTCATATATTTTTATTTAAAATGGGAAGGGATGAATTGTTAATATAATAATTCTTGTAATGTATATGACATGTAAAATTCCACCCACATTGTTTACCAGGACTTTGTAATGGAATAGTTCAGGAGAACAGGAGTGCACTTGCTGAATTGCTGTTAGGATATGGGTGTCAAGGGATGAGCAAACTTAATTTTCATCTTTACTAGGCTGGAATTGCAATTGTAGGCATCATTTCAGCAACAGAGTTCCAGGTTGCAAGACTTTGTGGCCCAGACAAGTTCTGGTTGCCCAGCTGCTGGAGCAGTGTGACTCCAAGAGTACTAGAGAAAAGCACGTAAATATATTGCTGTTCTTATCATTGATGGTGGTGTATCATAAAGAGAAGGTAAAATCTGCTGCCACTTATTCCATCTGCTAAAAGCTTTTTGTTTTGTCATAACTCAGACCGAGATGGTGAATTACCAAAGCAAGGAGTAATTTTCTTTGTGCCTGGCATGAAAGGACCCACAAATACTTTAAAATGACACACCTTAGGAGAGAAAAAGGAATCCAAAAAAAGAACTCTCATCATCTTGGCAATTTCTTTTCCTATCGTCTTATTCTTCCACAAAGTCAGAGTTAAAATTTAAATGCAATTTTCAGTGTGGGTTTAGTTCTTGTGCTATTTGGAATATAATGTCAATACCTCAATTTATTTCATTGTTATGAAAACCTTTCTTTTTTACAGTGTTTCTTGATATTGCTCAGAGAATGTCTCACCGTCTCTATATTGGTAGAAATCCATTGAAATAACCAGTCCTAGACTCCATGTTATATGATGATTTATATCCACGCAACTTAATTCAATAGCAAAATACTTCATCTAATTCAGCAGTAAAAATCCAAACTGTAAATAGATTTTCTTATGCAAATCTCCTTCTGCATTTTTGATTTAGTTTTCTTTCATAGCTCTGTGGATCTTGTCACCTGTTTTTTCCAAAATTAAATTTATGATATTGTTTTAAGATATTGATCATTGTTTAATACTTTTTAAAAATCGACTATAGAATTTGATTTTACTTTATTCCCTAAGCAAGTTTTGGAGTTCTTATTGTTAATGGTATTTTACTGATTTGTACTTGCTGATTTTATGCTGGCTCATTTCCCTTTCTCTCCCCTCTAGCTCTGGAGACTAAAAAGCTCTGGGGACTTGCATGAATTTGTTATTGTTGTTTGTAAAATATTTCTGTACTATTTAAAGGTAAATAAATCAGTTGTGTAAAATGAATAAAAGATATGAAATGTCCAGATGGAGTTTTCTAACCATCCAAAAGGTAATCAGCATTTTGCTTAGCAACCAGACTTTAATTATGCTGGTTAATCTTGGAGGTGGAAACAGAAGTGGAAAATCTGATGCTTAACTGAAATTGATTGACTCTATAAAACATCCTTGAATAAAAGGAGGGAAATAACCTGGCCTTCAGAAAGTAGTACACAAACAAAAGTATAGTGAAAATCATTTCATCATCTTCAAGGTGTTTGATCATTTTTAAGTGTGCTGACAGCAAGGTGTTACAATCTCCTAATAGTTTTGATATCATCTTTTGAGAGGAGGCAATTTTTGGGGAGGGGTTAATAAGGTCGCTGCTCCTCCATATGAAGGAAAAGCATGATTTACAGTACAAATGCAAAACAACGTCATGGTGGAAACATCAAGCTGCCAACCAGCCACTCTCTCTATTTGTTTTTCTAGAAATGTAGACTGTCCTGGTGATAACCATGACTACCAGAACATACTAGAAATATTCACACCAAATATAAACCATTGGAGGCATCTATTGTCCCGCTACAGTTCGTGGGAAGAGGCACCTTCAGAGAAAAGGACATCTCATCCCCAAAAGATGCTTTAACATAGGTCAGCTGAATCACCTGTCCTTGTACCTTCTTTATTTATCTGTGATGGAAGCAGAAAAGAGAATCACCTGACAAAATGTGGATATCGACACTGGTGCTAGAACAATATCCCCACCTGAAATATTCTAGAGGAATCTCTACTTAATCTCTATTTCCTTCCACTGACTTCACGAACTTTGAGCGTACAGCTCAGCTGCGGAGACCTCAGTGTGGGTGAGATTTTTCACCGTCCTCGTGTTTCAGATGTAGTCAGATCTATTGTTAGTTTGATCAGAATGAGCTAGAGCTTCTGAAACAAAAATATAATAACAAATAATATTGAAGTCCTTGGTGCCAATATGGGAACAACCGGCATAAGTGTTGTAAAAAAAAAAAATGAAAAAAATAAAATTAGTACATTAAATCCTCTTATAAAACTGATTCCTCAGGATTTGAAGGAATCAAAACCATGGGAAACTTTTGTCATCATGTATAGTGACACGGTAATGTGATTTTTTCTTCATGTTTTCTGCTGTTTCCATGGAATATGTATATATACATGTATATATATACACACACAGAAAAATCCTTCAAATATTTGAATTGTGAAAGCTCAAGAATCTTCTAGTGACATTGGGCCTTCTTTTACAGTCAAAAAGCCCCAAACCAAACAAAACCAAACCTAAGAAAAACCAGCAAAACACCTAATAGAGTGGCAAATTTCAAAATTAATAGAAGCACTGGCGACACTTTTATGAAGGATGATTAAAGTGGTGCAGTTTCCCACATGAGGACCTCCTTGTGATGGGCATGTGTTCAAATCCATGCTCTGTATGTGCACAATGTGGCTGTTGAAAGAGTCCACGTCCCTGAAGGGCCAGAGGGGAGAAAAGTCAAACAGATTGATTTCTACCGAGCACCCCGAAGTTAACAGAACCTGCCAGTTTAATTTTCAAAAAGCTGATTCCTATGAATTTGATTGAAAGAACCTGTATTATACCAAGATCATCTTCAGCTGCACCATCTGGTAGCAGCCCATCATCTTACAGGAGCTAAGTGTGATGAAAGCTGATTTGACAATTAATGCAGATGTCTCTTTTAGGGATTTGTTGTATATCTCTCTTCAGTGCCATCGACCAGCAAGATTATGATGCAAAAGTCTCTTTTTGGCCTAACTTTTATCCCCTTCTTATGGTTTTTGAACCAGGATCTGCACAAATGATAGAAGACCTGCATGTGAGCAGTAAAGTTGTGTTAGGGGTGAATCATAAACTCTCCTCTTCGGTCTAAGAAAAATAATCATAAATTTTCCATCCCTTGCTGAAATTTAACAGTCTGCCAGGTGGCAAGCCCCATTTCAGAGACATATGCTTGAAAGGTAAAATGTCTATCCAGTCATCCTGAGACAATTGCCCTCACAAATGTGATTCCAGTGATAGCTTTACTGGATTTGGAGCCGTACAGCAAAATTAAACTTATGGTCCCAGAGGCTTTTAAAAACCACTTGGCCTGATGATAGAATCACTCTGTGCCAGCAAAAGCTTGATTTTTCTATTTTTTTATTCTCATCTGGAGAGTCCCCAAAGTAGATGGGCCATTGTTTCTTCTCCTCTAAAGATGCAGTTGGTAGCATAGTGACGAAAGATGCAGACATCTGGACTAGGTCTGAGCCAAAATCCTTGATGTCTTTTCTAACACTCTGCTTATCCTTCACATTTGCTGGAGGGTAAAAAGTAAGGGGAAGCAAACAAAAGCAGTGCCCGCTGTGCCCAAACACTCACAAAATCTTGCATTTACAGGACCTACTTTTGGCCTTTACAAGCGTGAGCCAAGGCAGTGAAAAAGGTCCCCTGGGTTTAGCTGGGGTTGTAATTAAACACAATGCATCGCTCCCTTCTGAACTCAGGGCATAACACTCAGAGGATGTCCCGGATAGACTTGATAAATGCAGTGGCTGGTAACAGAAGCCTTGCCTTGCTTCTTGTTCTTCAGTCAGTGGGTAGACCCTGCACAATTCTGGCTCCCCACGTTTTTAACAGTGCAAAAAGACATTAATTGGTCTCATCTGTGTTAGTACCTCCGAGCCTGTCATCCACTCTGCTTTCCAGATGATGCTCATTAGCTCTCTTACGCTAAATAGGGGTACATCGGTGCCCTTTCCCCTGACTGATTACTTTTACATAAACCAACCAGAATCACTTGAAAACAATTGGTTTTGCTGTCATTCAGAGACTCATTGAATCACAGAATCATTTAGGTTGGAACAGAACTTTAAAGTCGTCAAGCCCAACAGTTAACTGAGCACTATCACTAACCCGTGTTCTAAGGACCACACCTATATGTCTTTTAAATACCTCCAGGGATGGTTTGTCAGCCACCATAGTACATTGTCTTATTTTCATGACAGACCCCACTTCTTACAGCACCCCTTGCAGAGTGGGTTTTTTTTTTAGTAGCAAAATTTATTGACTGTGGCTTGAAAAGTAGAAAGAGATAAAAAAAGCATGAGCAGATGTTTCTGACTCCAACAGGTATTCCCAGTAGAGGTACTTCATATTTTTGCTGCACCCATCTCTGTGCTCTTACCTGAGGTGATTAGCAACTCTAAAAGATGTGACATTTGCAGCTCATGGTGTTATATACTGGCCAGCATTGTATCAATCACAGCTGCCAAACGCAAATGCAGCCTGTCACCAAAAGACATCCCTTTTCCCAAAGCAGTTCCATGTCAGGATGAGCACAGCGTGTTCCTGCCTGAGCTAACACAGACCAACTCCAATGAAGTTCACAGAATTATAGAAAAGTTGAACTAGGTTACATCGACCTCTATATGGGAAAACCTTCCTACATCTACTCCTTTGTAAACCCAGCACGACTGCAGTGATCTCAGTGATGCTCCTGCAGTGCCCCACTTCTGCCCCAGGGGTGTGTGCAAGTTTGTCCACGTGTGTTACTACTGGAACTACCTGGAAATTTTTCCATGGACTGTTACTGTGAATGGGAAGGAAGGATTGGTTATGGGAATGTAATACGGGACTTCAATAATTTAAACAACATCTACAGGACACTTTCCTAAACAGCACCTGAGAGACATTAAGAAACCTCCCAGCTCACTTTAGCCCTGGGATTTCTCTTTTCTAGATAGTTCAGACCCATGTGACAGCTGGGTGACTATCCTGGGAATTTTACCAGTACTGCCTCCTTGATTCTTGCATCTTTGGACTGGCCCATGGCTGAAGTAGGAAAGCCAGACTTCTCGAGCTGTCAGGAGACTGGGTGTGTACAGCTGGGAAATTCAGGTGTCTGAATTCATGGTGGATGAATACTAATGCTTTGGGGAATGCTGAATGTTAGAGGAGATTCAGAAGAGTTTCAGTGGGTTTAGTTCTACCTCTGTATTAAACACAGCCACAGTTAGTCCCATTAACTTCTGTGGGAGTTTTCTTTCACTTAATGGGATATCACTCCAGAGAAACACAGTGTTTGCTCACCAATTGCATGCTTTTCTCAGAGAGTTTTGCACCTTTCTAGTCTTGAAGCTTTGAAATATTTATAGATCCTTGTAATGACTGAAATGCCTTCTTGGGAAACTTTCAAGCTGTTGTTTTAAAAATGCATGAGTATGACTTGCTTTAACAGGTATTTCTGAATGTAGATGCAAAATGTCCCTTCTGTTCACTACTTACTCATTCACTAAACCTTTGGGCTGGGGAGAGGGATCAGAAGAGAGCAAGTCCAGGCATTACATTCATCAATTTGCCTTTAAGACTATTAATACTGCAGCAGTAATTATGATTCTTTTTTTCTTAGCAAAAAAGAGAGGAGCAGAGGATTTCTTGACAAAGACTACAATATTTCTAAATTTATTTTTTGTATTACTTGTTCTTTTCCTGCTGCGTTTTGCAATTTATGAACTTGATTATATTTAAGGTCCCTTCCAATCTGTATGATTCTCTTTGGAGGCAGAAGCAGTTACCCTTTTTTTCAGGCCTTGCCTTTTCTGTGTCCATCAATATGAAATACTCTGACATTTGAAACTCTACGGAGGAGAATGGTGGAAAAAGAGAAAGATGAAATAATTATTGATTGGCTATTTTCAAATAAATGGCAATCTTTCTAGTTTTACATCTTTGTTTCACTTCAGTTGCAGGTTATCCATATAAAATATATAAAATTATAATAATAACAACAAAAATTATGACCATTTTCTGAAAATAAGTATCATTAATATCACATTATATTTATCAACTTTACAGCTTCCAGTATTTTATAAAAAGGTCACTATTACTATCCCAGTGGCTTTTTTAATGGACGGTAAAACCAGGGAGTAAAGACAAAATTAATTTGCTCAAGGTCACTCCACAGAGCAACAGAAAAGCCATGAATTGAAATCAGGTTTTTGGAGTCCCAAGCCAGCTCTTTAACTTATGGTGACAAAGCTCCTTATAAAGGACAGCAGGCACCCAGGAGAGCGAAATAGCACAGCACTACATGAAAAGCACCACATTAAAGATTTTTGCTTTGCACGTTTTATAGCCCATTGCCTTTTACGAATTCCAGAAATTCATGTTTGTTTGCAAGACACAAAGGAGAAAAAAAGAGGTGATGCCCAGTGACTGTTATTATTAATACACTTTTTGGACAGCATTTTTTTCTGAAAAAAAAAAGGGATATTCTTGCAGCAGAATGTGCAAGGAGGACTCGAGTGTAATTGCTGTTGATGTGTGTTCTGGTGAAGAGAAGATGTAGGCCATACTTGCATAAACTGGCTAGCAGGCCTGAACACCGGTTTCTTCCATAAAATATAGAATAACAGAATCATAAAAAGGTTTGGGTTAGAAGGGACCATAAAGGTCATTTAGTTCCAATTCCCCTGCCATTGGCAGGGACACTTTCCACTAAGCCAGGTTGCTCAGCACTGCCTGAGGCAAGATCTCATGTTCTCATATTCTGAGGTGGTCTGGCATAGCGAGGTGTTCCCAAACACCCCAAACTATCCACCAACAGCCACGGGGCAGCAGCTGCCACTCATCACTATTGGAGTTTCTGAAGCCCTTTCCCATCCTGGCTTTGCTCATGGATGTCCCCAGAATCACTTTGAGCCAGTGGGATCTGAAAACAAACAAACCAAAACCACAAACCAGGAGAGTTAACAAGGTGGGAAAATCCACTTTTGTCGATGGCCTCCGAAGTTAAGTAAACCCTAATTTGTGTGCAGCGCTCTTTGTCCAGAGGCAATCCCTATTGCCAATTATTAACATTACTTTTGATTAGTTCAGCAAATCTCCAAGGGTTCGTGCTGCATTAATAATGAGCTGTAGGCATTAGCAGGATGTGTGAAGAACTTGCTCTGCTGAACATGGGTATTCCCACTGAGAATATTTGTAGAAATGCACTAAAAATAAGGAAGCTTTTAAAAGGTCTGGATTTTCAACAACTTGGAGAATTTGGGGCACTTAAATTTCATAAGATCTTTATATTTTTTTCTAGGATGGTGAAAATAAGAGGATCAAAGCAGCTTAAGAAAAAAATGGAAAAACTAAATCAAACCACATCAAACCAATAAACCCCAAGATTATATTTCTAATTTTCCATTTAAATCCAATTTTGACACTAAGCCTGGTAAGTAAACATAGTGGGTCATATTTTCTACTCATGTAAATTTTACAAGATACACTGTTTTTTGGCTTTTTTTCTGAGAAGCCTGTTCCTGTTTGCCCCAGTGTTTCATAAAGGACTGTTGATCACTTTAATGTGGAAAGGAGGCCACTCTGTTCAGCTGTTAATTGCTTCCTCGTTGTGGGAAATGTGCATGGATGGATTGCATGAATAATTGAACTGTGTAGCCAAACAGTGAGAAAGGGATCGATTAGATGAAGGTGAAAGCCTAAATGTATGTGTGTGTTACAGGAAATATTCCATCCAGTCGGAGATGATTATTTAAATAGCAAAATAATAAAAAGGTGGCATTGAAAAACAACTGCTTTGATTGTAAGGTTTTTATTAAAATAAATAAAATCACCAACACTTCTTTTGGATATTCACCTTAAGAACTCAAGAACTATCTGCTTTCTGAGGCTGAGTCCTGGGTTCAACTCCCACTTATTTATGGCAGAGCTCCTGTGTCTTAGATGAGATCGTAGAGTTTTACGATCCTGAAGTCTCTCAATTTCTTCTAGGTACTATTTTGTGCTGTATAACTAAACATTCAAGGAAACCATAGCCTGTATTTTTTTCCTACTCGGGGGACATCCCAACCAAGACGTTATATTGCCGAGCAAAACTGCATCAAATCGTGATACAACGTGAACACAACTGTGCATGGGGAGCAGGACCTTGACACAGGTCTCTGCTCTCAGGCAGAGGATGGATAAAAATGAGGTTGTTTAAGACTGTACCTTCTATAGCCATGTCAGAGGAGCTTCTTCTGTACGAGCAGAACACCTTTAACAGAACTACCATCATCCTAAGTCATTTCTGTTGGATAGAGAAAGGAATTTTGAGCTTTCCTCCACTTGGTTTTAGCCACTGACACAGTGTCTCTGGCACAGATATCACCAATTCCCTATTCACTTCCATGAAATTAAATAAAAACTCAAAGTTTTTGAGGAGCTGGTGTCTGGTTTATTAAAAAAGCTGAGTCTTATAATAAATTTACTATTTTACTACTGCAACTATTAATAGAGACAACACTAACACATGAACAACATGAGACTTTCCATGGAACTCAGATGAGTTGGCGGAAATATTTAGGTACTTTGCAGAGCAATGAACAATTTGATTTATTTAGATTTCTGTGTCATTAAAATTGCTACACTTATTTGTCAGAGTAGATAAGACTATGAAGAGTATCAGATGAAAGGGATTTATCAAGAAAAGGAAGAATTTTTCTCAATAAACACTTAAAAAATGTTGTTAATATAGTTTAGAACTCACTGTCCCCTTCGTGTTTTCCAAGCTAATAAAATAAAAAAGGTATCATCAAATAACTGAAAATTATTCTCTCTTTTTTATTATTATTATTTTTATTTGGTTGGTTGGGGTTTTTGTTTTGTTTGTTTTTTGGGTTTTTTTTTCTTTAATTTTCTCTGCCATGGAAAATGAGACATTTTAATTAAGACCTTAAAATATTTGCATTCCAAATTATTGTCTTGCAAACTTCCTTATATCAAAATAATATTCTTATTTGTTTCTATTTCCAAATGAACTTGCTAAGAAGGTTTTCCGAGAAAAGGGAAAAGCGTAGGTAGAAATGAAAAATTAGAATATTTTCAGTTAGCCAAAAGCTAAATGAAATTTCCTGTGCAAAACAATTGCACTGGCTCTTCAGCAGTTTGAAAAATGATTCCTGGGAAAAGGAGCAATTACATAAAAAGATTAGGCCTGATTTTCCACTTTATAATAAGCAGCATAATTTAACCCAATTCATCGGTTTTCTTCTCATTCAATTTAGGATTAAATTGGGTTCTTCATTTCACCACTGTGTATCTGAATTAAATGAAAATGTTTGGACTTCCTGAAATACTAAATTTGCAGTCAATATGAGCTGCTGCAGAGATACAGGCACCAGTTAAGGACTGGGAAATAATCTAATGCTTTTAGAGGTGAAGAGGTTGATTGCTTTCTCACTGTTTAATGTCTGTATATCCCAAAGTTTAAAATGTAACAGCAGGATAACAGTTCATTATATGTGGGGATCATGAGTTGTTTGCCATGTGGAAACAACCCTTCTACCAAAAATACAGGGAATCTTTTGATGAATAAATAATAAAAAATATTTTAAAAGCTTTTAAAGACAGCATAAGCAGCTTTGAGATCAGAATATTGCTAGAAAATGAACTCATAGCATTTATGGCCATTACTTAGAGTAGAAATACACAATAACACAGGTTTTGTTTAATCATTAAAACTGCTTTGATGCCCTTCTCCACGGACACCCC
>VWZG01007826.1:13861-195254 GCA_013396735.1 Grallaria varia
GGCTGGGGATCGGGAGCCGGGACAGCGGTGTTGGGGTTCGGGAGCCGGGACAGCGGTGTTGGGGTTCGGGAGCCGGGATAGCGGGTTCGGGCATCGGGAGCCGGGACAGCCCCGCTCGCCGGCGGTGCCGGGCCGGGCGCTGCGGTGACAGCCCGGGCGGTGCCGCCCCTGGGAAGTGCCTGTGCCCCCGGGGCTGACAGGAGCACGCCCCCTGTGGGCTCTCCCTGCTCCCAGGTGTCGGAACAGGCGGTAGTTTGGTTTTTCTGTGTCGGTCTGTAGGTGTTGCTGTTCCGCACTCCGGGGGACTTGGGCTGTAAGTTCAGAATAAATGAAAGTCCCTGAACTTAAATGGCTTTTTAAGAAACTTGAAACTAGCTTGTAAGGTTTGAAAGTCTTATACCAGAGTCATACAAAGTATTTATAAGAACGAACAGCTATGGATGCTGAAAGCCGTGTTCTTTCACTGATGAAGAAATTTATAGACTACTATGAATCCTTGAATATTATTTTTTCTAAGAGCACTTGCCTTGCAGTAGTACAGATGTCTTCCGTGACTCCTTTTCTCTCTAAAATCAAAGTGTGAACTGCTTATTAATTACGTGCTTTTGTGGGGGAGTTAATCACTAAATGGCTTCACTAAAGATAAATTCTAGAGACAGTTTCTTTAATGGTTCTGTCCGTACTGGCACTCCAGAGCCTTGCCCAAGTGTATGTCTCTCTTGTATTGTGGTTGTTAATTACCTTTTACCAAGGCCTGTAGTGACAGGTCAAGGGCCAGTGGTTTTAAACTGGAAGAGGATGGGTTTAGGTTGGACATGAGCAAGAAATATGCTGAGGGTGATGAGATGTTGGAATAGGTTGCCCAGAGAAGCAGTGGATGCCCCATCCCTGGAAGTGTTCAAGGTCAGGTTGGATGGCCTTTGAGCAGCCTGGTCAAGTGAAAGATGCCCCTGCCTGTGGCAGGAGGGTTGCAGTAGTTGGTCTTTTAAAAGTCCCTTCCAAACCAAGCCATTTTATTAATTGTTTTCTCTGTGCCAATTTTCTCAAAAATTATTTTCTTGCTCTTTCTTAGTACCTACTGGTGTAGTCCTGCTCCGTCTTTATTAATAAACCACAAATTGCTAAGTTTGTTTTCTTTCCTTTTTTTTTTTAATAGAGAAAATCATGTCAAGAAGAACATCATCTTCAAGTCATGTCAGTGTAAGTGTTCCTATAAATTGCAACAATTTGCAGCAATTTATATATTGCAGCTGTGGGCATCCTAGGGCATTTTCGTGTGTTTGCACAACCAAATTCATTCTTCAGTGGTCCATTTTTTGCATTGTTGGGATGCTCTTTCCTGGGAAACAATTTATTGTGGTAGCAGTCAATACTAATGTCTGCTGTTGAACATATATTAATGCATGATAGACTTAGCATTTGATTACACTCAACAGGGTCTTTCCACGGTTGTTTTAAGACCTATGCTAACATCTAAAATATTAGAGTAACTAGAGTAAGCTCAACTAAGTAGAGCAGCTGCACAACTGTGTAATATTTGGTTATTTGCAGATATGTGCTCAGAGGCTGCTTTTGCTAGTGTTTATTTTTTTCAAAAATATCCCTACAGTAGTACTTTCTAGGGGTGGAAATGCTGGTGAAAACAAATGGCAGGCACAGGAGCTGGTTTGATCGGGTAAGGTCTGGACTATCTAGTGGTGTAGAAATACACTGTTTCCAGCACCTTGTTTATGCACTTTCTCTGACCCTTGCTCTTACAGGTGGCAACCTTCAGAAAAGTACTGCTGGTTTAGATGAGGAGTCTGCTAAGTGCGTATGCACATGTATGTGTTGAGTTAGTCACCTTTTATTTGGGAAAAGGTGAGGCAACTGCACAGGTTGCATTTAGCATAGATTCAGAACTCTGTTTACCTTTTGACTTTGTGTTTGTTCTGTAAGTTAATTGTGGGTACTGCAGTACTGCAAACCAACATCTTCTTAATGAGCAGAAGCATTGGGAAGATGCTGTTTGGTGAGCTGGAAGTGTTGCTGATGCAAATATCTTGTGCTTTTTCTCCCTTTCTGTCCGTCAGTCTTTTTCTTCCTGTGTTCTGAGTCTGACCTTATCTATTCTTAGTGTTATCTGTTATGTTATTACAGAGGTTATCTGAGCCTTTTCAACTCTATGTGCACATTAAAATTCTAGATAACTACATGTCCCTAGGAATCTTGTAGCAGAAATACGTAGTCAGGCAGCAGGTGGAGTTCTGATGTACAAAATTCGTACCTGGCAGATCAGAAAAATGCATTCTGACTGTTAAACATGTCAGTAGACCCCTTCTAAAAGAAAGCCAACCATACAAATTTGAAACAATCCACTTGTAGAAGTCCTTGCAGCAGAAAATGTCTTGTTTCAATCCTTACTTGTTGCTTGAAAAGGAAGTGAGGTACTTACATGAGAAGTTATTGCCTGTGCGTAACATTTATACCCCTTACAATCTGAGGAATCTGTTACTAAAGGCGTCTTTATTATTACAGCCTTTGACCAGCAAAAGCAGTCTGAGGTACTCTATAGAAATTTGGGTCTAATTACAAAAAAGCTTAATCTTTGTTTCAAAGAAGTGTAGAGAAGGAATAAGAGCATTCACAGTTCAGGCTGAAGTATTATCTCATGGTGCAGCATGCTTCATTTTCATCTGTCTGAAGGACTGCCTACGGAGCTAATGGGTACAGTTGATGTGTTAATTATTAAGTTGTTAGTGTTGCTGTTCTAGAATTCCTACTTGTAATTCATGTTACAACGTGAAGGATCTGGTGGCTTCCAAGTCAGGTTCGTAGTACACTTGACAGTGGCTATCATATGGAGTGGCTTCATATGGATGAGATGGACTTTTTCCTGGAGGAGATAGGCTCAAGTTATCTGAAAGATTTAAATGCTGCATTCCCTCTCTGATTCATTCTCATCTGGTTGTATTTGCAATGCCAGGTTTTGCTTCTTGGGATATCTGGAGAAATGGCAATGCTTGCACTTTCATTCTTTCAGTTGATATTAATTGGTTTAATTAACTGATAGGAAATGTCATGCTATTTCCTTGTCTTGAAGAACTAGTAAGAATTTAGTTTTTTCATTTTTGGTTCGAATTTCAATGACCAAACCTTATTTCCTACATATTTTTTCCTAAACTGGAAAATTTCCATGTATTACTGTTTTCTCTTTCGGTAATTACTTTCAAAATGCTGGTTCCATTTCAGTTAAGGCTGGCAATGACAATAGTGATACCATTTTGAGTACATTATAGTCTTTTGATGCTAAATTATTGTACCAAAATACTTGTACTATTGTAAGATGTAATTGTTCTTCATCCTGAATTTTTGCTTAGTGAGAGCAAGCCTGGTGTGACAGTCATCATGATATTCAGCTGTTTTCTTTGCTCTTTATGATTCTCTAAGCTGAAACAACTTAACTGGAGTGTAAACAAACACTCTGACAGTACATTGGTTGTCACCTTTTAGGCACAGGTTTGAAATTGTGAAGTTAATGAAATAGGAAGAGCTTTTTCAGATGGTTCATGTGTTAAAACTAGCTTCTCGTGAAGTATGACTTGCTTTGGGATCAGGCATCAGTGAGGAATGCGTTTAAACTGAAGTCACAGATCAGTGCTTCCCTTACAATTTTATTTTGCCTGACGGTTAAGAAAACTTTGTACATGACAGTATCAGCTCGTAACACCAGGGCATAATTTAGTTTTATCATGTGTGTAACATAATCTATTTTCAGTTTCGTATAGGAAAGAAGAAAACAAACACTGAGTCAGAGGATGTCCAGGTTCAGTCTCTAAAAGAGGTAAAGAGAAGTTCTTCAGTGTTAAGTGTGTAGGAGAATGTTCCACAAGGTTTTGGTTCCATTTTGGAGGCTGGATTTTTGATTACCAAGTGCTGCCTTGTGACCAGTAACAAACCCAGACTGTCTTGGAGAGAGACAGGTCTGTAGGTCTGAAATCTGCCTGCGAGCATACATTTACAGAAATGGAAATCTTAGTGCCGTGTTTCCGACCTGTCATTGAAAAGCAAACTTGGTCTTCAGATGTAGTTTGAAACTATCTTGAAAGTCATTCATTTAAAGGTAAATATAATATTTTTTATTTCAATTAATTGTCTTCTGGTTCCTGAACTTTTAGGTTATATTCAGATCACTTACTAAACTTGTTATGATATGGAAATAACTTTTACATTGAGTTTTCAGATAGTTACTCTTTATATCTAAGAGCTTAAACTTCAAGAGAATATAAAGGGCTGTATCACTTTTGACAGAATTTTAGATGCTAATACAGAAATAACTGTATTAAGACCAAAAGACTGTAAGAGTACTTACGGCATTTATCATAAATGACTCTCTGGATCATCTCAGTCACATAGAGAGGCCAATATTTGCCTTTATAAATCTGTTCCATATTCAGTGAGCATTTTTAAGATGCCAAATGTTGGAAGCATGTTTAGCTGCTCGTCTCCTTCAGCCCAGCATCATGAGTTTGTTGTAAGTTTTAGTGCTTTCAGAATCATGAGGCTGGACAAAAAGGCTCCCCCTCAGAGGAGTTTTAAAAACTTATTGGGGATAGTTAGGAATTTTTTTGCACTAACGGTGATAATGTGACCAGGGTCTCTTGGTAGGCCAGGTCATTTGAGCACGCTGCAATAGAGACTCACTGTGTGGTTGTATTCTATACTGTTAATGTCTTAACTGAGCAGAGCATCCAATTACAGTCAGGTTTTGAAGTTGGAGGTAACGTCCCCTGTGGTTACAAGCAGCAGCCCTCTGGGCAGATCCAGACAGCACTTGCATGACATCCTTTCTCTCTGCCTCTATGAAAATAGTGATTAGACTGGGCGAATTGAAAAATAAGTATTTTCCCTGTGATTTCCTGTATGTTGTCTGTTTTTCCGTTTCTTATTTTTCCTAACTGTGTCTGTATATTTTGGACTTTTCCATGTGATGGATGGCTTCATATGCTTTGAATGCTGACTAGTTTTTATATTCTACTTTAAAAGAAAAGCTTGCTCAATGAGGTATGAGAGTTTGGTCCACGTTGTTTGAGGAACTTTGTGCAGCTTTCAGTGGTTTCGATGTATTGCCTGAACACAAGTGATACGAGGTGAAATAGATGATGTTTGAGGGCAGGAAGAGGGCAGAGCACCTTCAAGGCAATTTATTGCTGTCAACATTATCAATAATGGGAGTATTTTTCATTAGAGTTAGTTCCTTATTGTAGGGAAAAAGTTTGATTTGGGATGCACCTTTCAAACTTCACTAAAATTTGTAAAATGTGTGAGCATGAATTTTTCAAATACACTTTCACCCAAAGTTAGACAGAAATGAAGGTAAGTCTGCTTTCATCCTGACTGGCATAGGTTTCCAGCATCTCTTTGGTTTATTATATTTTACTTTTAAAAAAGATGAGGAGAAATTAGGTGAAGGTAATGGCAGAGGGAGGGAAGTTTTGGTAGTTGCAGCAATAACTATGTTTTGATGGAGCTTCATTTATTTCATCTGAAAATATAAGTGCTTTCTGGTAAGATAATTTGTAAAAAATGAAGTCTTGCTGTTATAAGTTTTGCCACTGCAGTACCAAACCTTCTAATTCCTTTTCCTTCTCAGAATTTTGTATCTTTATATGGAATATAATTGGGTTAAATACATGGAGTTAAAGAAAGTAGAGACTGCCATGTGTATTTGTGATTATGTAAAACAGTCCTAATATTTAAATCTCACTTTGGGATAATCCTTTAAATAGGCAAATAATTGAATTGTCCTGTATTGTCATATTTTTTAGGAGAAAAAAGTTCTATTCAAGATCAAGTGGTATGTGGAAGCTTTAAATCAAGCAGATTCATTCTTTTCAAAATTGTTCTATATTCTCTTTGTGGCTCTGCTCTGTTTGATCAGTTGCATTGATTTTTTTTTTTTTTTTGTCTGGCATTATTCCATTTGTCCAGTGTGTTGTCCATTATGTGTTATTAATGATTAAATCTGAATCTTGAAACTTGCCAATTTTATTTGCTTTGTTTCAGTGGAGGTTAAATGCCAGCTACAGAAAGCCTTCCACAAAAGGAAGAAGGCAAAAGGATTGTGACAGACACAGCTCTAATGACGAAGAATCAGTTGGGTAAGCAGTTGCCTTAAAATTTGTTCTTCTCTGTTTGTGTATTCAGAATTTCATAGTCATTGAAGACGGGCTTTCTGGTCTCTGGCTAGTTATTTGTGTCATGCAGAGGTGGTTTCCAAGCTGCTGGGTAGCTCACCTTCAGAGAACTGTGCTTCAGTGATCTCATGGCAGCTGTAACTTTCTCTGTTTTAACACAACACGAGACTGGGACATCAGAATGGGAGTGCAGCTCTTACTAAAGGAACTACTGCTTGTTGACCTGCTTGGAAGGTGTTCATTACTCTCTAAATGTAAATTGTCATTCTAGCCTTAGGTGTTTTAGGTATTTAAGAGGCTTGCCAGATTATCTTTTGCTTAGCCTTTTTTACCTAGTTGTCCACACTCATTAACCTAGCTTTATCAACTCTTAAAAATGATAAAAAAACCCTTAAGCAATATGGTGATCAGTAGGGGAAGGCAGTAAAAAACTACAGCTTTTTCATCTCTGTGTTACTGTCAAGACACCTGAGTATGTAATAAAGATTGCTTATGTACCACTTCTTTAAACACTGTTGACAAGAGCAAATATCTTGGTTTCTTTGAGATTATGGCAAATAATTTAAAATTATCTTCTGAGAAGATGTCAGATAAATAGTTGTTTATTCACGAAAATTTTGAAGTTGTAGTTGACAAATAGAAATGAAGATGTAGAACCAGGTTTACTAGCAGCAGGCAACACAGTGCCTGTGTGACATAATGAATTGTTTGTCTTAATGAAGCAACTGTTATTACAAAAATCATTCAGTTCTAAATAAATGAATAGCGTTCTCTGCCCTGTTTTATGACTGCAACTGAACTTGACCATAAGAGATTTCATGTCAGGAGATGTGGTTAAAGGCCAAGTGCACAGGTAATGAAAATGCTTAATGGCACTGCCAAGTTCTGTGGGTTTGTGACCTATGAACAGTCATTGTTTAGCCTGATCTGTATATTCAGAATGCTTCAAAGTGTTGCATGGAAGAGTTGAAGTTATAAAATATGCTGAATTTATCTTCTCATACCTCCTCAGAGGCAAAGTTGTCAGTTTATCTCAAAATGCTTCTATCAGTAACTTTAACTGAGGGAGTAGCTCACAGGGTCAACCTAGCAGAACTAAAAGTTTTGTTAATTGTAGTTTTCTGAATTTCATTTATGTTGTGACATGGTTGATATCTCATATCAGTCTCTAAAGGTCTTTGAATAGACTTTGAACTGGCCTTTCAACACTGATGAGATGTTCTTTTTATTGAAAACCTACCTTTGTTTCTGTTATGTGTGTTAATTTTCTTTTACATATGTTTATTTTGATATGCGAGAGACTTTCCAGTAGCACTGGTACGTGCTCCATCATTTTTACCAAAACTCTTACCAGCATATTACGGTTATTTAAACTATAAAGAGATAGTAAATATTCAGGTATTAAACTTCTACATTTTTCACTTTCTTGAAAAAAAGATGCATGTCCAGAGACTAGCTGGAGGTTCTCTGTAGAACAGATTTACTGTCTACAATGAAACTCGTACTAAGTACTCCATCTGAGTACTCAGTGTTTCTCAGCAAGTCAAAATCAGCACAGTGATCTCATTGCGTAAGTAGAAAGATGATACACGTTCTAAACAGGTGGTGAATTAAAGTCTGAGAACTAACAAAACTCAGAGGGAAGAGTGAAGTTGCATGCTGAGAGTCTCTCTGATACAATAGTTTCTATGTTCTTTCTTCCCAGTGAGGGATTTTTCATTTGCATTGCAAAGGAGGAAATAAGTCTTAATGACAAACTTGTGTTAGCTCCTGATGTTTTAAAACCAGTCCACTTTATTGATAGGAGCTAATCTATGATCTTCAGGGAGACATGGTTTATCTCAAGTGTTGCTTCAGCATTGCTGTTGCCACTTAATTTTAATCAGAAAGGACAAAGTGGATATATTAGCACAAACCCACCTTCAGATGTTTGGGGTTTTTTTTAACTTAAATTCTGGATTACAAAATCTGGTAGTTGTTCTGTCAGTTGTGCTGTGATGTGAGACCATGGGGGTTTGTAGCAGCAACTGCAGCTGCTATCACTCATATACCTCTGCTTGTGGCCTTGTGAAAGGTGACTGTCAGGTGATGGTTTTGTGATCCTAGAGAGGGCTCTCAGGACAGGTTAGTTCCCTAGTCCTTTTCATATGCTGGAGTTCTCTTACAAGTTTCTGTGATTGTGACACAAAACTGATTAGAACTTTCATAATAATAGTTCCATTTATTAGGATAATTACAGAATGTTAGGTGTAATGTTTCTGTAGTTGGTCAATTAATGTTTTATATCCCACTTAGGAAACTTTTAGTAATGAAGGAAGTGGATAACACCATTACAAGGGTAGCTATCGCCACCTGGAAATAGTGTTTAGAGGTGTCCACTTACTTCATCTCTATTACTATTGCTCTATTATTACTACTTCCTTCTGAGAGGTAAATAGAGGTAAATAAAAAAAAAATAATAATAACAAAAAAAACCCCAGCAAACCACAACCACCCAAAAAACCCAACAAAATGGAACACACTTCTGAAATTCAAGCTTCACATCCTGGTCTGGTGTTTTTTAGAGAGGAGAGTGGGAGGAGTACTTAAAGATGTGTTGTGATTCTTTCAGCTCAGTATTTTAAATGTTAATTGGAATACATGTCACAGCTGAATCAAGTACTGACCCAGTAGTAGTCAGGTTTTTGTGGCAATTATTTACATGCTGTTTCCCCTTGCCGTGGCAAGTGCATTTTGTCAGTAATAACTTCCTGGTCCAGCAAAACAAGGAGGTTTGTAGGAATTTTCATATTTGCTGCTGGTTGGTCATTGAGTTCTCATCAGTTGGTGAAAGGTCGGGACCTTGAAGCAAGAAGAGAACAGAGGCTTTCTTCTCAACAGTGTGTCATCAGTGAATGTATCAATCAGTTTCCCATTAATGATAGTCCATCACATCATTCCTTTGGGCCCTGAAAGGTCAAGGACCTCCTGAGTTTTGCATGTGCTGCAGAAGCTCAGGTGGCTAGGTCCACATCAACTCTATCAGTGGCTTTATTCTGTGAGCTCAGCTTTTATGGGACCTGACAGGGTGACCCCTGAATGGTATGTGACCTCACACTGTGACAGTACTTATTTCCCAGAACTTGGGTTTGCTAGTAGAATAATGTAGGCATGAAGATAGTGGTGTAGACAATTAATAATAATGTAGTCCAAAAGGAGTCAGTAGCCTCCAGGTCTCATTTTGATCACTTTCTAATGCAAATTTGAATGAATTGGAGGCAGCAGTTACAACACTGGTGTGCATGCACAAATATGATCATTGAGAAAGGAACTGGATCTAGCAGCTGTGATTATTGTGTGAAATAGGGGTCAAACATATTCTCCAAAGGAGTAAAAGCAATTAATAGCTTTTGGTCCTGTGCTTTGAAAGGTAGAGTAATCCTTTTTTGCCTGTGAAAAGTGATACGAGACTTGCCAGGAATAGATAACAGTGTTTTTTGTTTATTCCATCATTACATGTGTATGTATGTTTTCATTACCTTTGCTGTTTTATTTTGTCTGTTTTTGTGGAGGTAATATAGTAGGTGCTTGCTTTAGAAACAGAAATAAGCGTCTTTGGTTTCCTCTCACCAAGATGCCTCCAGTTTTACTGTTTTGCAGGTTGCTTGCTGGGTCTGCTGGTGGAACTTGCTTTTAACATATACTTTGCTTGCTTTTTGTCTGTTTGACACTAATTTTTATCTTTTGAAATGTCTTTTGCGTGATTGCCAGTAGTTTCACGGGTATGTGTGTATGCCTGAAATTGTAAGATCATTTTTGCAGAAGTTCTTGGTTAAAATGTATAAACCCCATTTAAATCAAGGGAATGAAATACATTACAAGTGCTGAATAACAATCAGTAAACCAAATTACAGAGGAGCCTGGAGCCTAAGGTCTAATGTGATGTGAATGTCAGCAGAGGATGTCAGACCTGAGTTTCCAAGGTGGCCAGCAAACTATAGGTAGTGAAATTCTGCTTCTGACTCCTTTACCTCCTACTGTGGACTTTTTCTGTCATTTTGTTTAAACACTCAGTGTTGGAGCATTTGCTGTTATCTTTACAAGTCCAGAGTCTTTATTTTAATTGTATGTTCCCACTGGACTAATTACCTTGCAGGTTGAGGCTAAATTTAGTAAAATTTCGTTACAGTATCTTGTGTTTGACAAATAGAAAGAAAAAGTTGCCTGGCATTTCTGTGAGGTGAAACAATGTAAACTGAAAGAATTGAGATCTGGAAAATAGACTGATAGGCTTGGTTTGATTCTATTCAGGAGAGCTGAACTGTTCCACAGGGAATAATGCATTTATATTGTCTCATGGTGCTCTACAATAATGATTTTAAAACTTTTTTTTAATTATTTTTAAAGGAGAAGCAGTTTCCTGATTCACATCTTTGTATTGCTAGGACCCATGTCTACAACTGTTTTGTATTTGGAGGGAAAAAAAACACCATTTGGTTTCTTCAGGATTAGATTTGTAATTTCAAGTCCTATTAGGAGGCAAGTGTCTGACTTAGTCTTTCCTTGCTTCTGGCACCCCAAGAGATGAGCTGTCGTACCACTACAGTTCTTTATCTAAAGTAATTTGGAAGTAGAAGGAAATTAAAGCATGAGAGGGAATGTCCAGTTTCATAAGATAAATTTGTACAAGTTACTTGAATACTTTTACCTTGAAATTGCGTTTAACTGCTTTAATAGTTACAGATTTTCTTAACTGTCTAGTAGGTTCTTGTGTAGCTAAATTTCTTAAATGTATATATTCTCTATTTCCTTAGGTACTGCTTGTTTATTTCTTATTTCTAATATGTTTTACTGTGGACAAGAAACAAATTATATAAAAGTTTGGTCAGTATAAGCCCTTCTGGAATACTAAACTGTGGTTAATATCTAAGCTCAGCATTTGAGAGGTCCAGAAGAAAGCCAGAACTTCTGATTTAGTGGGGACTTCTGTAGGAAAATGTCATCTGCTTCCTTTGCTGAATCAAGAACACTTTGCAGAATTGGTATGTGCTCACTAAGCTGCTACAGTTGGGCTCCACCATTTAAGGCATTTGTGTTACTAAACATGGCCTGTGTTTACTTTCTAAGCTTTTCAGTCTTTAAATGAAAGATCATCAAGTCCAAACATCAATCTGTAAATTAGTACATCTCTGTGAGATATAATTAAATAAAATTGTTGAAGGTACATGCTCAAAATACTTACTGCTGATAGGGGTACCTAATCAAAAAAGGTTGGAGACCACTGGTCTGGGAAACACATAGCAGAGCTGTTAGAGGAAGCAGTTCATTGCATACACATTGTGGCATTCAGTGGTGCTGGAATCCCATAGGATTGACTGGCGTTTATAGCTTAAAGGAAGGCGTTCAAGCAGTGTATGAGAACACTTCTGTCTTTTCAGGTTCAGTGAAGGGTTATGTGTCTTGTTAATATGGTAAGTAACCAGGGAGAAGAAATCTCAACATGAAGCAACTATTGAAAGAGCAGTGTTTTAAAAATAAAGTAAATCTGGACAAATGTTTATCAGCTGATAAGTTCAATAAGGCTTAGTGTTGAAACTGTGCTTGAGTCACAACAACCCCGTGCAGCGCTACAGGCTGGGAGAAGAGTGGCTGGAAAGTGGCCCAGCAGAAAAGGACTTGGAGATGCTGGTCAGCTGCCACCTGAACATGAGCCTGCAGTGTGCCCAGGTGGCACACCAGAAGGTCAGTGGCATCCTGGCCTGTGTCAGCAGTAGTGTGGCCAGCAGGACCAGGGAAGTGATTGTCCTCAGTACTCGGCACTGGTGAGGCTGCACCTTAGCTCCTGCGTTCAGTTTTGGACCCCTCACAAGAAAGGCATTGAGGTGCTGGAGCAACTCCAGAGAAGGGCAACAGACCTAGTGAAGAATCTGGAACATAAGTCTTAGGGGGAGTGTCTGAGAGAGCTGGATTTGTTCAGTCTGGAGAAAAGAAGGCTGAGGGAAGACCTTATTGCTCTTTACAGTTACCTGAAAGGAGGTTGTGATGAGATGGGACTTGGCCTCTTCTCCCAGACAGCTCATGACAGGACAAGGGGAAATGGCCTCAAGTTGCACCAGGGGAGGTTCAGGTTGCCTATTAGGAAAAATTTATTCTCTGAAAGCATGGTTAAGCACTGGAACAGACTGCTGAGGGAAGTGCTGGAGTCACCAGCCCTGGAGGTGTTAAAAAACCAAGTAGAAGTGACACTTTGCAGTATGGTTTAATGGGCATGGTGTCCTTCAGTCAAAGGTTGGACTTGTTGGACAAGGCCTCCAAGATCAACCCATATGATTCTGTAAGGAAACTGTCCAAATTACTGGCCATGCTGCAGAACTAATTCTTTATGTGAAGACTTCAGTACAATTCTATCTCAATTAGCAAAGTATAGATACTTCTTTAAAGAACTTCAATAGGGAGTTTTTACTGACTTTCTAATTTGTAATTGTACATAAATTCCATAGTGAAATTGAATAGAAATCCATTGAGGCTTCAAAACTGGGAGATTGTACTAGCTTCTTGATGTTTTTTTTGTGGTTGTTTTTTTTTTTTTCCAAGGAAGATCACAATTAATTTGTGATATAGGAATCAATAATATTCATGGCTCTGAAATAAAATGTCACAGTGACTGTTTGTCTTTATGTTCTGCAAATGCTCAGGTGTACACTTTCAGAATAGTTTGTAAGGCCATAACAACAGCACTTCCAATGTTTTGCAATAAAAGATGCATCAGAATTTCCATGCTTCTGCACTGAAAGTTTGCCTCTTCAGAATCACGTATGGGTATATGTTAGGCATTCATGCCAGAAGAAGAAACTTTGAAAGGCTGTCCCGATAAAGAGATGTGTTTGTGATTCCTCTTCTCCAAAGAGAACTGTTTTGTAAATTGTCAAGGAAGTGAACCTAATTCTAGTGAAGATACAAGGTACGATGCAGAGGAAGTGAACTCAGAAAAGCTTTGTTGAATTCGTGTGTCTTAAAAAGTTCTCAGCACCCTATTATTAATGTATTATTGTATGTATGGCAGGCAACCCAAAGTTATCTTGACGAACGTCCTGAGGACGAAAATAGGAAGAAAGTACACACAGGCGCAACCTAAAACTGGTGTTAATTTTTCTGATGCTGGCAAGCTGCAGTTAGATCAACCGCCCTCATCATCTACTGCCAGCCTAAAGATATGGCAGATTTTAAACCCTACTCTCCAAAGTATTTTACTGTCTGAAAGGTATGTTGTCTTCACCTCATGTCACTAAACAAAATAATTTTCCTTGCCGTTATTTTTTTAATGAGAAAGTGTTATCTATTGTATCACAGCTATCTTGTTCATGAACTGTATTTCATCTGACTTCACTGAATTCACTTGTACCTGGTTCCATTTGATAATCATTGAGAGAGATGGTGCTAGGCATCTTGTAGTAGTTTTTCTGATCAAATGGCTTCTAATGGTCCTGTACTAACAAGACCAATTAATTCTGATTTAGCTATTGGATTCTCAAAATGTTTGGGGTTTTTCATTCTTGTGCAAAGAACACACTTGTATTTAACTGCAATCCTTTTCTCAGACAAGGTATCAAGGTGTATTTTCACTGTTACTGCTTTAGACTACTCATGAAAATAGGAGAACTGGCATAAAGGATCAGAAAAAAGCATATCAGTCCAGCATCTTCTTCACCCCCATGCAAGCAGTGGTCAGCCGCAGATATTCAGGGAAAAGTATGGCTAGAGTGAATGTTTTTTCCTCTGGGTTTTCTCTCTGAGATTCTGATGGTAGACAGTTTAGGAACTTTCTTTATTGGAGGTTACAGTGTTTTTCTGTATTAGACTTTTTCTCTCAGTTGTATTCTCATTGTTTGTCACTTGCGTGCCTCTGCAACCTCTTGTCTGTAAGGTAGTGTCCTGATTAAAAGCAAATTTACATGTCTGTGCAGGAGATCTAAGTGCTCCCCAGACATCACATAATCTATGGTGGAGTGTGCTCTGTGGGTGAATACGGACAACAGGAGAATTACACAGTCAATACCCAAAAGATGGTGTTGTTCAAAACAGATTCAGAAAGCCCAGAACATTACTTCCTAATCCAAAACAAAGTGCAATGGAAGTGGTAGAATTTAAATCCCAGACTGTAGGACTTAAGTGAGTATATTGAGACCTATGCAACATGCTGGCTGCAGTGGCACTGTATGAAGTAAGTTGCGTGTGCTCAAGTGGGCAGTTGTATCTTCATGTTTCTGCTCAGCTTATTTTGATGCTTATGTTTTCTAACACCTGAGGATGTTTTTCTTAGCCTTGCTGTTCTGTAGAATGCCACCTCTTAATTGAGGAGGGGAATGAATTCTAATGCTACCTTTTTGTGCACATGCTACTTTTCTACCAGTTCGCTAAGTGCTTGAGAAAATTCAGTCTGTTTTACTGGAGGCTTCTTGTTCACAGGAAAATCAAGGTTGTTCGCTTGAGAGCTCTGAGAAATGTGTAAAGATACTGCATGAAAGCTATTTAGAAGTAAGCATTTACCAGATTTTAAACAACACTACATGATGTGTTAGAGACAATGCAGTGTAAATTGTATCTGGCTAAGGTCAAATTATATGGCTAGCTTTTCTTCCCTGGTCTCTCATTGCTTTTTTGTTTATCTGCTTACCTTGTATTTTAAATTTCTTAATAGGATTTTTTTTTTCTCCAAGGGACTGAAAATATTTGTTTGATTACTGAGCCTCTAAGATACGTGAATTTAACAAGAACTTTCTTTCTCTAGATTTCAGTGCAGTATTTATGATTTACTGTTATATATGTGGCAGGCAACCCAAAGTTATCTTGACGAACGTCCTGAGGACAAAAATTGGAAGAAAGTACGTAGACAGCCACGTAATAATTGATGCAAATTTACCTGCTGCTGACAAATTGCAATCTGGTCAACTACTCTCATCATCTGTTGCCAGGCTACAGAAATGTCAAATATTAAGTTCTCCTCATGAAAGTTCTTTTCTGTGTGAAAGGTACGTTACTGCTGATTTTGCCAGTCTTCCTGAAATGACATAGCTTCACAATGGAAAAAAATTCCCTGAAAGAATTTTTGTTCTACTCTTGAATGAGGAGATCAGTTTCCTGAGTGCAACTAACATGCTTCTCCAATGAGCTATTTGAACATTGCATTTGTTCAGATTTGCTGCACCTGGTGATAATGGGCTACTTTTCTTTCTTAGATGGAGTTTCTGGTTGCAGTGTATCAGTGTTTTGATCTATGAAGGTGGCCAAATAATTCAAACATATCTAAGTTGGTTTTGTGTCCAGAACTAAAATCTTACTTTCCTGTTGCTGTTAATGTGTTCTAGCATGATTTCAATTAACTTCTTTTGCAAAATTTTCCAAATTCATCTCTCTAATAGCTTATTTCTTTTCACATTAACCCACCAGTGGTCTCAGTCCTAACAGGGTGGCATTGTTCAAGGGCTGTGTGTGTCCTCTTGCCATTTAACATCTATTTTTCCTCTATTCTTCCTACGTTTAGGTTGACTGAGCATCACAGTAATACTTGAGATATAAAACTAGAGAAAATCAAATATTAGAATTATATAATGTTTTGGTCTATGATGGCAGTTGCATTCAAAATAAGCTGTCTCCTCTTGTCTGTTATGGCTACATACTTGCTCAACAGCAAATTTTCCACAGAAAAATTTAGCAAGAAATTTGGGGGAAGAAGGTAGAAAGAGGAAGAAGAGAAGAATTTTTTTTGAGGGCAGGAGTAATTAACAGTTCCCAGGTAAAAGTTGAGAAAAGTAAGTCATGTTCCTCATTCTGATACATCAGCATCTTAGAGGACTGAAATTAATAGGAATTCCTTTTTTTTTTCTCTTGGATTACCCATTGCTGCTTCAATTAACCTGACACAGCTGCAAATTAAATGAGGGATTTAGATAGAACAATTTATTAGGCTGTAGTTTTCTATAATTTAAGTGTGAGGAATTTGTTCAGATTGTGAGATTGTGGAGGGGGGTGAGGTTTTTTTGTGTGTTGGAGAGCTTTTTGCGTTGGGGTTTTTTTTTTTTTTAGTTTCTTTTATTGCACAATCTTTTAGTTTTTGTATCTGATTTTTTTCACTGGGTAATGTTTTGGATGACGAAAGGCAGTGGGTTTATAGAGAGGAAAACATGCACTCTTCTATTTAACTCTAAATCTGAGGAAACATCTTGAGTTCTTTTTCAAGCTCATCTTTGGAGGGCGGCTGTTGAATTTTATATTAAGTATAATAATGCTTTGAACTAGTAATTTTTCTCAACAGTTGGTGTACTCAGCTTGCTTTAGATTTGAAGTGGTTCATTTTTGAATGGTTAATATTCTGTTCCTGCTACACAATTTTCTAATGTATTATGTAAGAGGCTTGTTATTAGCAGGAACCATAATTAGGATGATTTTTCACCCATCTTCAGTTACCAGCACATTAGTGCAATGTGTAATACATATCACATGGGAAATGGAGAATTTTGGAATTACTTCAACACTGTCATGGCTTGATTGTGGTCACCTGTCTCTAAGTAAAATATGTGCACTGATTCTTTTAGGTTTTCTTCTTTGGAGGAGAATAAAAGCTCCCTCCTTATAAAGGTTATGCATATATATGCACATGGTCATACAGAAAGTCTTTTGTATCACCAGAGTAGCTAGAATGCATGCTTTGTTTTACTGAAAATTGGGCCAGTTTTGTACTGTGGAAATTTCAGATCTAGTCAAAGAATTGTGTGTGATCAGAACAGGGTATATAAGGTAACTTATATGTACCAGCCAGAACTTTCTGCAAGGTCTCTGTTTCCTTTCTTGCTTTTGGTATTACAGAATTGGTGGATTTTGGGTTGGTTATTCACTGCAAGCCAATGTAAAATGCATTTATTGAAGTCACCACTGAACTATCAATATAACTAATGAGTCTGAGGTAGGTTTTAAATATAAAGAAACTTAGTGTTTAAAGTACTTGTTTCTCATGGCTGTCAAGAACACTTGATAATATATACTGCCATAGGTGATGCATATATTCATTAAGGTCTGCATTAATTGAATTGCCAGCAAAGGTTGAAATTGCAAATAAAATGTGCAGAATTTTTGTATAAAGTAAATATGTTTAAGGAAGCTTGTTAGCTAAAACATCCTATTGAGATGCTTTCTACTGTTGAAATGCCTGAACTGTGATCTTAGTGTAAAACAAATGCTGAAAAATACTTGATAGTTTTGTATGGGTTTTAAGGCAGTCAAATCTATACAGCTCTTATGCATACAAATAGTAGAGAAAGAGATGTGGGTTCCAAAATAAAGTTTTCTATAGTGAGGTTATTCCAGAGCTAAAGCTACCTGGTCTGTGGAAGAATCTATCTTGTTCAATATACAGAATCAATATTAGCACTTACTGAACGCTTTTCCGTATATGGTCCAATTCATGGTTCTTTGTGAATGGAAAGATAATTATTTCTTCACAGTGTTCATCACTGTAGTATCAATGCCCTCTGGAAATCTTTATTTGTCTTTACAATATTCCCAAGGAGCAACAACACTCAGATCTACACACAGGCACTGAAGAGTAGGCATCTGTTCAGAAGTGTCCAATGGTTTTGGCTGTCTAGTCAGAGAAGTCCATGGTTGGTGATGTTCTTTATGCGTCCAAGCTCAGCTGTCAGTGATTTCAGTCATTGCGGTGGGCACTTAGCTCTTTGCAAGTTTGAGACTACAACACTCTGAGTTAGGCATATTATAAAGGAATGAATACAGAATCCATTTGGACTGAGTACTGTGATCCTTTTCAGTTTCTTATTGATGTCCCATCCTCCCCCACCTCCTTCAAAGTTACTGTCTCAGGCCCTTTCAATCAGGAATTTTTATTTCAAATAATTTCTCATTGCAGGATCTTACTCAGTGGATGCTATTAGCAGTTATGAATCTAAGTTAAAAATGTCCTCCATTGTCTCATTTCCACCATGTTAATTACAACTGACTGTTGTTCTCTCTTTTTTTTTTATGTGTTTTTGTTGCAGTCACTCCTTACAGCAAAATAATATTTGTGTCTGATGTCAACCATGTCATATTTTCATAACTTACATTTTTTAGAAGCATGTTTCATTAACTTTGTTAGAATATCTGTGTATTTCCACAATTGGACTGAATTAATTGTGTTTCATTTGCCAAGGTCCACAAATTTATGAGGAAGGCGGAAGTTTGTGGTGTAACCAACTGTTGTTTCTGTTGGGATTTTTTTTTCAGGATTCTTTCTAAATTAAAGATAAATCATAGTTAATATTATTTGCAGATCTGAATGTTGCCTGAGAAAGACAGATGATGAACTGTGTAAACTAACCAAGGCCTCCAAGGAACCAGAAAAAACTAACGCTGTCACGTTAAGAAGGCGGGAGCTACAAAAGAAAGGTTTGTAGTGAGCGGTCATCTGTCATTTAAGTATGAATTTTGGAGAGTGTTGGAGTATTTTTCTTATTCAGTCTGGTGTTATAGGGACAGCACAGAAATAAAATAGGTGTTGCACGCAGTGTATGTGTTTCCTCAAAATGCAGTTTTTTACAGGCATGGTAAAATATATCAGGTGCCTGGTTTTAAATAGGAATAAAGCTATGGTCAGTCGAATTTGTGGAAGAAAAATTAAACTGAAGGAAGCCTCACTGCACTGTTATAATCCTGACTTTCTAAAAAGTCTCTTATAAAACAGATGGTTTTTGAACCCTGCTGAAATGTTTATGCTATTTGACAATATTTGTATTCACTGATGAGGAATTATGACCTCTGTGCTCAGTCTCCAGGGATAATGTACTGCCTTTTTTGTACTGGTTAGTAGCATTTCCAGATTAGAGCAGGAAATTGAGAATATTTCATCTGGCAGAAGACTAAAGAAAGACTTAGGAGTATGAAGTGCTAATTCTTATTTGGAAGTGAGCTAGGAATTTGGTTATGCCCTGAAGTAATTATGCAATAATAATATTCCTTAATTATTTTAGGGAATATGATACCTGTGGAAGATATCTGCTTCTATGCATATTGTTTAAGGCATAATGGATATGAAGAAATGTAAAGGGTTTTAAGGATAATCTGTTAAATCACTTACTTTTTAGACACAGAAAACAAGCACTATGATGAAGTGGAGAAGAGGAGGAAACACATGAACAGCACTACTCATAGTCAGAAGGAATTGGGCTCTTTTGATTCTGAGAAAAGGAAAAGAAGACGTAGTGGCTATATTTCTGATGATTGTAATGCACACATTCCAGAAAAATCACTTGTACTCTCTGTAAGTTACACTTAATTTTAAAGTATGTGTTTGTGTACACATGTGCACACACACTTCAGTAGCAGCATTAGTAACATCCCAAATAAAAGAATTATTCTAATAAGTAGGGTTTATTATACAAGTGTATTAGCAGGTTAGATGCACTGAGGGACAGTAGCTCAGTGATGCATCAAAATGAGTGAGTAGATGTACTTCTGTCCACAACATCAGATTATGCTTACTGTAGCAAAAAGGTTGTGAGAGATGAATGACAGTGTTTCCTTCAAACAGGAGAATGGATTACAACAGTTTTGAAAATAAGACATCTAGCTGCTCAAGTGATGCTTCTTTCACAGATGGTACAGAATTAGGGACTAATTAGAGGCTTTAATACAAAAATTACCAGGTGTACCTGGGGTTGTTGAAATCTGGCAGATGTCATCTCTCTCCCTTCTCATCAGTCTGTTGTACTCTTCCCTGAGGTTTTATTCTTGTCTGTCATAAGGATTTGCAAAAAAACCCAAAACCACCAAACAGAACCGCCCCCCCCCCCAAACAAATAAACAAAAGACCAAGGAAATCAGACAAGTACAAAGTGTGATTTAGATTCGATCATTTGAATACAATAAAGGCATCCCTGTAACCTTCTGATTAAAACCCCACAGAGACAGGCAGCTGTTGAATCCTGTTAGCCCAGTTGACCAAGCCATGCTTTTGGGGAAAATAATAAGCATCACTGATTCTTGGTCATTCAGTATCAGACAGTGAGAGAGTTAGTGAAAAATCAGGCATAGTTCCTTGTTCAGTTCAAATGGAGGTCATCGTAAACTTTTTAAAAGGTTGTCCTTTATGCCTTTATATAAGGGACATTTGGAATATGAGGAGGGAGAAATTATCCTGACCTGAGCATTAAATGTCTCTGTGTTAAGCTATAAATACTTTTTTCTAGCACATAGCTAACTCTCAGGATCACTGATCTGGACCATCTAGAAATGTCAAGAAATAAACTTATATCCTGTCTCTGATTCCTGTTTCTAGGAAAAGCAAAGTTTGAGTTCAACTCCTGGCTGCAAAACACCCTCTGAGGATGGACAAGGTCCCAGATCTAATACTATTCTGGTGCTGGATTCTATTCCTCAGCCATCAGAGAGGGACTGTGAAGGCACTTTCACCCACAACCACTTAAGGCCTGCTCACAGCCGCACAGAGGAGTCTGGCTCTGGGCCTCCTCCCAGAAATTTGTCAGAGAAACAGCTCTCTGCCACCAGTGAGGACGTGATTTTACCACGACTTAGCACGATCAGGAAATTAAAGATGGACCCATCACAGTACCTGAGCAAGCTGCGGAGCAGAATCTGCAGGGGTAATCAGCAACTTGTTTCCATTGACCCAAGTATGTACTGTATCTGTGCTGCTGACTATCACTGTTGAGACTTTTAGGTACTGGAATTTGAGCCTGGCTGACTAGTTGAAATGTATGGAACAAAAGATTGAAGACAGAGATCATGTGTGTAATGCATTGTGCAGGTTACAGAACAGTGCCCAGTGTCAGAGGGTCTTGTACTTGAGAAACAGGGTACACCACAAGGTTTTAAAATTCCAGTCCTTATTTTGTGGCTGATATGGCCATGGCAAATGGAGCTTGTACTTCTTAATGAAGCTTAAGCTGAGAAAAAGTACTCTCTACTCTGAAGCAGCTGAGGTACGACCTGTTTCTTTTCATTGGCGAATAATTTTGAGGATCTTGGATAAAAAACATTGATAAAGTTACAAAGCAGTACATGTTGCATACACTTTGATGCACGCAGATCTTAACTGGTTTGGGTAATGTACTTTGGTGTTACATACTGCAAGAGAAAATTCTGTGCCTGTCTGAAATCCACAATGAATGAACTATTCTCAAGTATGTGTCTTGTAGTATATGTTTACTTTTCTCCTCTTTAGTCATCCTTTCCAGTGATGATGAAGATGGACCTTCTGAACCACAATGCACAGAGCTGATGCAGGATAGTATCACTGAAATCAAGGAAACAGACCAACACTCTGGCTTCTCAGCCAAGCAATTGGAAGACAAGGTGGAAAGTCATACAGAGCAGGTAGACTAGTTTTTGGTCTATGTATTGTTAGTCCAACCCTTTATTTCTGCAATGTTTGTTATAGAAATTTATTGTGTTTTGTCCCAGCCACAGGCAGAATTCTCTGGCTCTGAAGCTTTAGTGTTTCTGCAACACACAGTGTATTTCCTACTTTGAAAATAAACATTTCGCAATGTTTAATATCAGAAAACAGGCAGGATCAAATAGTAACCTGAGCTAGAAATGGACATGATGAAGATGCATCTGTGAAAAGTTTGTTTTCACACAGTGTTTTAAATTGATTGTAGTTTCTTCTTGTCAGCCAGTCCTCTGTTGTAATTCAGTGCATCAAGGATCTTTGTTGACAGTAGAGTCGGGTAACATTCCCTTTCCTGTGTGGTTAGCAGCAAAATCTAGAACTAGCCGTAAAGGTTGTTGCCCCATTTTGGAATTGATTAGCCTGGTGCTGGTTGCTTGATCTGGATTTGTGTTATCTCTGTAAACCTGAAACAAGTCAAAAGAGCCATTGCTGCCTCTGCTCACAGGTGCATCATTTTGATCATAAGCCTTGAATTGGATCCTGAGCTGTTGATATGAGAAGAGGGGTATTACTTTGTTGCTCCTTGTGAATTTTTACTTGGCTCTATATTAGTGAAGAGCACAGATCATGTCTTGGCAATGAAGGTGAAACAAGATATTGTTAGGCCCTTACAGACATTTTCAGTAGTAGATGTAATAACACTTTTAACTTTTTAATATGGAATTTTTTGTATTGAAGCTGGCTTTGGGAGTAAATTCTTACCAGCATGATGAAAAAAATCCGAAGGTTACAGAAGGGAATTATCTAATTTAAAGCCCTATAGTAAATATACTTTTTCTTCCAGTTTTTAACAGATTCTACTGAAGATAAATGTGTGATCACCTTACCTTCTGGAAGCCCACATAGGAAACAGATGAACCCATCACTGGATGTTAGATTTGATAGTCTGTACATTGGGAAATATAAATGCCTATCAACAGGTCCTGCTAGTGTAAGTTGTTCTATTATGATGATGTCTTGAGAATATTTAAAAATTAAAATTATGGATAAGCAAAGCCACTTGGTGTGAAAACACTGAGTTTTGATTGGTGGTGTTTCAAATTCCTTTGGCTAAGCAATGGAGTGTTTAGTCCATTACCTTGTACATTTGGATTGCTGTCAGAAAAGCCAGCTGATTTTCTGTGGCCATAGTTTTCAGAGGTAAATGTTCTGTATAAACGTTATACTTGAAGAGAACCCGTAGTGAGGAAGCTTTTAATGAATTCCAACAGAAAATAATGGCCACACTAGTGGCCAATTAATGTCTCTTGAAAGAAACACCGGTTACTTTTCTCAGAAATGGTAGTGATTTAGAATAAAGGAATCCATTATTATCAGAGTTCAGATATATACTATGCCCTAATTTTGCCTTTTAACAGAAGGTTGTGGTTTGTGGCTTTAAAGAGCATAAAAACAGTACTAAACCATTAGTGCATGAGCAACATGCTATTCACTGGGTATAGAAACATCAGTGAAGATGTGCTTAAATGGAATACCAGCTCCAGAAGTTTCAGCAGGTCTTTGACCAGGGTAATTCTGTATATTGTGACTGAAAAATGTTTAAACTTCCATATCTTCTTTTGCTTTCAGTCAGACATCTTGAAATCTTGGATTGTAATAATAATAATTTTATGTTTTCACAAAACAGCAGTTTTGTGCAGCAGTTCTCATGCAGTTATGAAAAAATTTCATGGAAATTTCTTAAATTAATAAGCCAAAATAATTTGAAGGATGAGTTGAAATAATTTTAGAATCAATGCTTTAGGGGTAAAGTAGACATTTTCCTTGGAAAACACAACTTTGTGCTTATTGTGGTATTGTAGGAGAAACCTTTTCTGTCAATGTATATGACGACCTTTCGTCAAAGTGACAGTAAACCACTCCTTATTTAGCAAAGTCTCTGTGACACAGCAGCAGTGCAAAGGTTATTGTAAATAGCAAAGTAACAACCCAGTGTTGAACCATTTCAATCGTGTCCTTAATTCAAATAGTGCATCTGACAGCCTGTCATGGGTTGCTTTAGCTCCTTTTGTCCCAAGTATCCATCTTTTTTGATTCTTAAGAAGCCTATAGGCAGCTCTGCAACTTTCTGCTTATTTCTTAGTGCATATCAGCATCTCTGCAAGTTACTTGCTGTCATTTAAGTTCTGCAATATCTCTCTGGGAGTGTTCTTTTAGGTGAAATAGGCAATATGAAGTCTCAAACTAGGCATATTTGACATGGTAGTGTTAGATTAATTGTTAATGGTGATTTCCAACCTAAATGATTCTATTATATTATTTTCAGCTTATTTGGCTGTAATGAAAGATGGGCAGATAATTAAAAATTCTTATATTGTGTTAATAAATATGTAAAAAGCAAGCTAATTTTTTTTTTTTACTCTAATTTCAGTTTACAGTGAAGAATATTGTGATCCCATTCCAGGGTAAGAGATTTTTTTTTTCTTCAGAGTTCTCTTATCTGTATCTTTAAAGTACTGCATTAAAATACTAAGTATATATTTCTATCGTCAATAATTTATAATTTTATTTCCTTTCACAAAGACATTAGATAACTTTTAGTTATTTACATTTTTCAAGAAGTATCTTTGGTATCTATAGTATAAGCCTTATAACTTAGCAGTTTCCTGTACTTTTAAGGTGAATTTGTAGTTTTAATGGCCTTGCTTCCCATATTCTTGCATATATTAGGTGTTGGACTATAGTAAATATGATTGTGCATGTTTTTGAGGTCAAACATTAATCTTTTCAGATGAGGGATTCATACTCTTGGGTTTATTAAACAAAAATGTACGAGTTCACTAAAGCTAAGAGGAATATCAAGTTGGTTTTCCAAAGATGATATGTGTTAGGAGAAAGTTTGTGAGCAGTTCTGGATTAGATTGACTAAAAGCAAATAGGAGTTAATGATTTGCAATTTTTTAAATATTTGTAGGTGTTAATTGTGGGGTTTTTTGGGAATTTTTTTTTTTTCGGGAAGAATCCCACAATTAGATGTTACGTAGTTTGACATAACTGATTTAAGTATTGAATTCTTAATATTTTATGTAATGCCAGGAATAAAATGTACAAGTACTGTGTTAATAAACTGTGATCTTATTTCTCAGCATGTGATTACTGTATCATGTATGACTATGGGTGTTAAAGGTATGGTTCTTTTAAATTCTGTTCTCTACAGAGGCTCTCAATAAGAACATTAAACTGACAGTGGATACTCTGGATCTGAGACGGTTTGGCTTGTGGAGAAGTGATGGTGGCTGTTCTTCAACAATTATCATTTTTCTTTGGTTGTCTGTGGATTATGTAGAAAACATTGAAACCCAACTGGGAAAGTTAGTTACCAGCAAGCCATGTGAGTAATCTCTTTCCTTAAATGCAAAGGAAAGGTCTAATATATGGCATGTCAATAAAGTGGTTATTTTAAGTTGTCTTTTTTGAATGTGGAGGAAAGATAAGTTGGTCAGTTTTGCTTTTCTAAAATGCCTCACTATTCTTGTCTTTGGAAGAAAAAAATCTAACGTAATGTTGTTCGAAACCACTGCTATTTAACAAAAAGATCTCAGCAGACAGTTTAATTGTAATCTCTGTGAGAAAACCCTTGTAACTAGACTTGCATATAAAGCATCTCTCCCTTTAAAATATATGGATTGTTTTACTGTCCTTAGTCTTCAGTGTTGTATGTGCTAGACAAAGGGCTTGGCAAGCAGAGATTGAGTTGATCTTTGACAAGACTGCATTGGGCCATTGCATTATTATTGAAGACAATTTCCACTAAAGGTCAAATGGGCACTTTAGTCTTTACGGTATTATGGATTGGCTCTATTTTTCAAGCATGAAACTCTGTAAAACTCAGTATAAATTCTGCTCCTGTGTTCAGTGCGGCACAATAATATAATGTTTTTACATGATGCAAAATAGCATCTACAGAAATGATGATGCCAGAGTTGCCTGTGTGAAATTTAATAGTATGTATTCCCTATACAGTCACCATCTGTATGGAGAAAAATTATAAGTAAAGTTAAATTAACATAAGGAGTAAAGTAGTTTGAAGGAAAATACTGAGTGAAATTGTAGCAAAGAACTACCTTTACTCCATGTAAGTTTATTGAAGTTAGTGGTAGTTTCTGTAGACACAGTTCCCAGTGAAATGAGTGGAATCTGCGTATGAAGCTGTGAGGCATTTTTTAATCTTGGGTTTGTTTACCTTAGTTATATTCTTATTGGAGAAACCTTCTGCTCTGCCTTCTTAGTGTGCTAATATTAGAGGAAAATACAACATGGTGTATCTGACAGCCTGAGAGAGGTCAGAGAGGTTCCTCACCCAGGAGAGTTAGAAAGGACTTTAAGAAGAAGACAGGATAGGCTGTGCACATGGCATGGCCAGACAAGTGTACTGGCAAAAGTATTTAGATGTGACTGGTCCTTTTTATGCCCTTAGCCCTTCTTTGGCCACACTTCTTCCTCCCTGAATCACCTGAATACCTCCCTATAGTTTTTCCCCTTAAACAACCTATATTAAGTCCTTTGCAATCCCAAAATAGTCCTCCCTTGCATCCCATCATATGTGCTATACAACTCAGCAGCAGCCCCTTATCCGTCCAGAAAGTGTTTTGGCATCAATTCATCTTGGGTTTCAGGTCTGGACCCTTGGGCTCAGACTTTCCTGGGACAGCCCTGGGAAAGGCCCAGATTGTGTGTTTCTTCACAGTCCTTAATTTGGGTTTCTATCTGCCATTTTGCCCCTGTGCTCCTCTGGGCTTGTGAAAGTAGACCTTTGGTGGGTTGATGGCCCCTGTGATGAAGCTGGTAGGATATTATTTGGGCTCCCCTTTCTGACATTGTCTCTCTGTGCTCCTTTGTGGATAGGTAGACAAATTCTTATCACATAATCTAATAGTTAATACTATCCATTCTCTCCTTTTTCCAGCCAAATCTAGTGAATTTGTATTTCTTAAACTGTCCCAACCACTCTCAGAATGGGAAGAAGACCGATTGACTGAACTGATAACAGGTGTGAGCAAGAAGAACAGAGCACCAGACCTTGCCGAGTTTTTGTCTTTGAAGCAAGCATTACCCTTGTTTAAGGATCTTTCTCCTGAAGAAAGCTCTTTCATGTGTTTCCATAAGGATCTACTAAAGCAATATATGCCAAAAGAGGATACCTCAGCTGCTCATGAGGTTAGTGTGTAGCTGTTGTTTTGTTCTTCACCACATGTTGGCAGTCACACATTCTAGTAAACTTTAGATCAGTCTACTTTCTTAAACCATATCTCAAAAAAAATCAGTCATGATTGCTGCAGAATTTGCAGTCAACCAGACTGTGTCCACAGAGGGATAATGTTTGGTCTCCATCCGTAAGTGGCAAGTACCAATGCTTTGGATTGACTTACAGCTGTGTATATTTACAACAGGGATTTTCTGCCCTTCTGGTGTCTCCAGGGCAGCAAGTTGGGATTTAATAAAGTAATGAGTGATGGAGACGTTTTTCATTTGAGCCGGAAGTGCAGCAGAGCTCCAGATACCTCTAGATACACTTGTGGGGCCTCCACAGCTTGAAATGCTAAATGATTCCTCAGGCTGCTGGGGAGATGTGTCTGTGCAAATTAATGTGTTGTCATGGTTTAATCTCTCTGAGGAGTAAATGTCTAAATCCAACCCCACATTGTTGTCAGTTCAGAAATTACATGTATTTGTTCCCACTAGTAAAAAGCACAGAGACAACAGATCAATATGATCCATGAAACTGGGGACTTAAAAAGGGAGCCATCCAGTTCAAATTTGTATTGTTTTTCAGGCAGATTGTTTAAGGGCTGGATTTTCAAACCTTCCAAGCATACACAGCTCCTAGTAAGACAGTCTGATACTTGTGTCCATCCTTTCAGATTATATTTCTTCTCCAAAACCAATTCAGCGTCACTTGGTTAAATAATGCTTGGACAGTTTTACAGAGATTATTAACTAAGACCTGTCATAATTTTAAAATATTCACTACTTTTTTATTGCCTGAGCAGTGGCATGTTTGCCTAAATCCTGAAGTTTACATTTTTGCTCTCCAACGAGAGTACTCTTCAGTGAGCAGGTTACTCCTGTGGGCCTTAGGCTTGGGTTTTGTTTTACATATCAAGCTGTATAATGCTTTTTACTATTATTATTGTTTGTGTTTTTTTCTGGTAGGAATCAAAACTAAAAGTGGTCAGGCCCAGTTATGCCCTTGCAAATAAACATAATAGTGGTTGCTATTCAATCTCTCTGTCCTCTGCACTGAATGAAGAATGGAAAGAAGTAAGAGAAGCAGGAGCTGTTAAGAAGTAAGTAATATTTCATATAGATGAGAAAGTGAAAATAAAAGAAATTGCCTAAATAAACGGTTGTAATAAAAGCCCTCACTACCATTCTCTAGCTGATTTGAAAGTGTTGTCTGAAAAAAAAAATCTGAAATATCCCCACATCTAAGTGCAGTTATTCCTTTTCCATCCTAGTAGTTAATAGGCTAAATGGATGATAGAAAATCTCACAGAAATTAAAGAATACCTGAACTGTGACTACAAGGTCGCATCATGGGTGCATCAGTGGGGAGGGTAGGGACCTCATGGGTTCTATGAGTGCCCATCTAAGCAGAACCAGTGCTAATTTAAGCTTAGCCTTTTTAAAATCTAAACAATATTTTCTTCCATGGTGTCTCTTTATAACTGGTGTGTCATACAATTTACTTGTTAGTACTGGAGCTTGATTAACAAAAGCTACTAGTGCAGCAAGGTGTCTCCGTTCTGTCTGCACTTGCCTTGTGGTCCTCATACTTGTAGTACAGCAAACATTACTCGAATAAATTGCTCTTAAGAACTCTTACCTTTTGCTGTCATTGTTTTTACTGATAGTATCAGTTGGTTTTGTTTCTTGAGCAGCAAAAAAAGCTCAGTTCATGGTTCCAGTTAATTAATATTGTTTTTAATCTAGAGCCTTTTATGTACATTTTAAATACTAGTGGTAGAAGTAACTTGGGCAGTTTCAAACTACTTAAAATACATATGCTGCATGAAGTGTAAGCATGAGGTTCTCTGCTTGGAAATGTGGGAGTCCTTGTTGGAGTCATAATTAATAGAAAATCACTGTTCGTTCAGACCATTTTCCCCCTAGTATTTGTTCACATCTTATATAGCCATTTGTCAACTACTTTTATCAAGAATAGAAAAACAAGATAAAGGTAAAAAGTAGTCTCCTTATCAAAAGTTTTTCTCAAATTTCATTGTGCATTGGGGTGAATATTTCTTTTGTAACTTAGCTATTGGTGGAAGAAATGGTAAAGGACTTTTGATTTAGCCAACAGTTTTCAGAACTACTACCTTTAACAGGTTCTCTAGAAAATCTACAGCCATACTGAGAAGAATGTCACGTAAAACAGTTTGTCACTGTTATGACATGTTCTATGTTTCCTAGTTTAATTGTTTATCCACCCCCACCTGCAAAAGGAGGACTGGGAGTCACAAGAGAAGATCTAGAGTGCTTGGAATATGGAGAATTTCTTAATGATGTCATCATTGATTTCTATCTTAAGTAAGTAATCACAGTCCTTCTTGTACCCTTCTTTCTGGATTTGAGTATTACTGTATATGTTGGTCACTAAACACAATATGAGAATTTCAGAAGTAACAGTGTGATGAATTTGTATGTTGGACTTACTTAAAAACTCTTTTTGTATTCTTAGCAGTTTCATTATTTTAGATTTCTTTTTGTCCCTCTAAAGAGCTGTGATATAATCCAGGCAGAATAACTGGAGGAAGAGAGTATGTTGGTGACCTTACAGAACAGAAAGTGCTGGGCAGTGTTAAGTAGGCACTCTTCTGATGCAGATCTCCCGCAGAAAGGAATACAGCTAATATTTTTTATGCAATTGTGCTTGGCCTAGCTACTCCATGCCATCCTGCTAAAGTTGCTTGTGAAAGCAATTTTTAAAAAACTGGCATTATGGCCACCATTCCCTAAAGCTGAGATTTATTTTCACTCTGCTGACTGAGACCTAAGAAGAATTCTGGTTCATTGAAGGTTGTCAGCAAGAATTCTATTTTACTTGGCATCGGGATGGCTGCAGGAATTGTGAGCAGTAGGAAGCCTTGTCTAAAGGAGTGGGAAAGGAGGTGTGTTACACAGTGTTTCAGTGGGATTTTGTAGCAGACCCTGTTATATTTTCCTCTAAACTAGAAATAAATAATGCAGCATGGTCCTCTCAGTAGCTGTAACTTCATCTCGACAGAAAAGAAGTATTTAAATAAAAGAATTTATTGCAATCATTGCAGACTCCTCTGCTTTTAAAATTTGTTAGCATTCCCACATTGTCAGTTATCATTGTTTAGCAATGTATCATGTATGATCGTGTTGCCCAAGTCATCAGGTAGAGCTGGATGCACCTTGTGTACGATAACTGCAATTATGGGAGCTTCTAGGGTGACAGAATAAACACTCAAGCTGATGTTTATAGTGAAATTTGTAGCAATAAAGTGATGAAGTACTTGTAGAATATTTAACTTTCACATGTGTAACTTGTAGAAGTAAAACGGGCAGTGTATTGTACTGACCTTTGTGTATTGTACTGTGCTTTTTGTACATGCAGGAATATAGCACTCCATAGGTTTGTACTTGTTTTGGTTTTCAAGCCTGTCTTAATTGCAAGAACTAGATACCAAACTTAAACATTAAATTCAGAAGCTTGAATACTGGTAGACAAATCTGTGACAAAAAATTACTGCATTCTTAGTAGTTGCTTGGCTGTTACACACTCTGATAATGTCCACCCATGTGAATAGTTAGAGTAGAGAGAAAAGTTTGGCATGATTAGTGTCGACTGATAAGAAGTATAACCTGAGTATGATAAGTCATTTAAAATAACTGTCCTTTTTTTTAATCAGTAATGTTATTTTCTAGAAAAGGAATTTAATAATTTCCTTCTATTTTCTTTGATGTAGATACCTGTTGTTGGAGAAGGCACCAAAACATGTTGCTGACCGTACACACATTTTTAGCAGTTTCTTCTATAAGTGCCTGACCAGGACAGAAAAAACCTCTGAGGAGGATGTCAAAGTTTCGTAAGTTCAATTAGATGCCATTTAGATGAAACAAGCTCTCTATTGATGTCACTTGGAAGTTCTGCTGATTGTCTACTAGTTAGCACATAAAATAGTACCTGGTGTTCTCCAAAGAATTAGTGGTTAAAGGTTGTAACTCACAATTTAAGCATACTGGTGTTTTTCCTTAAAATCTACATGTGATTCATAATGAGTATGAAGGGAAATTTTATCACCTTTCTCCAACTTTATCTGAATCTTTACTTCAGAAAGTTATTTATGTATTTGATATTTTTATCATAAACTCAGAGTTTTGCAAGACATACATAATTTTAATAAATTATGCTTCTAATAGTATTTTTAAATTTAACACATACTTCATTTTACATATTGGTAATAAACTATTGGCCAAGTTTTTAGTAAGAAAATTTTATTGCGTACCAAATTTACACATTTGTTTTTTAACATATGAGCACACTGGCACTGGAGAGTTTCACAGAAAGCTACCATTAACAGCCCAAGAACCCTGTATCACACTGTGTTTCCAGCTAAGACTGTCCAAATGGTAGAAGCATTCCTGGAACACTGTTCTTTCTCCATACTGATGTTTGTAAGTGGAACTTGCCTTGCCTCGTAACGTACAGCGATGATCTGCCAGTAACATTCATTCTGTTTTCAGAAAATCAGAGAATCATTTAGCTTCAAAAAGACTTTTAAGATCATCAAGTCAACTGTTAATACAGCACTAAGTCCACCACTCAACCATGTCCCTGGGCACCACACCTACGTGTCTTTTAAATACCCCAGGCACTGGTGACTCAGCCACTTTCCTGGGCAGCCTGTTCCAGTGCTTGACAACCCTTTTGGTGAAGAAATTTTTCCTAATAGGCAATCTAAAAATGCCCTGAAACAGCTTGAGGCTGTTGCCTCTTGTCCTGTTGCTTATTACTGGCGTGAAGAGACCAACACCCACCTCACTAAAACCTTTCAATAGGCATTGATGATATCAATGATATCAATCATTGTTCAGCTTATTGAAGCTTATTGAAGAGGTTTTTTTGTTTCTCTCTGAAGTGATTTTTCTTCTGTTTTAAATGAAGGCCCCAGGTTTTTCATTCTACTGGCAGATGAGTCCACCTGCACAGAGAAGTGTGTCACCTTGTTTGAGAGTCATTGTTGGGTGAAAGCTGTGTTAAAGGAACAAAATGTAATTTCTCTAATATTCCCTCAGATATCTTAAAAATTCATGTAACTGTGTTTGAGAGGACACAGTTCCATGATTTTACTGTCTTCTGACTTTGAATGTTCTGAGGTGGAGACAGAAGTATCTATGTTAAGAATGCTGTTGTACTTTGATCTGATTCCTTTTACGAGGCTGCACTGTCCATAATCTTCTTGAGGAACAGGAATGGCACTCTTAATTTACCATATTTAAAGGACTGCTGCTGCTCTGGATTAGGAGATAGCTTTGGAAATTCTAGTTTTGTCTTTGGGCTTAGATACTCAGCTGGTGACTACAGGTGGTTTGGGTTTTGTTTGTCTGTTTGTATGGGGCTTTTTAGGATAAATGGATAGTGAAAAACTGGGCTCTGTACTGTTATAAATCAAATGAATCTCAGCTGATGTAGCTACTTAAAGACCTTTTGCTTCACTTTGTTCATACTACTCAGGCATTAGATTGAGAAAAACCCTTTTATAGGTGCTTTCCCAGGTTGTAAAGAGGCTATTTCCCTGTGCTTCTAGAGTCATGTAGCAGAGGAAGTTTGCAGCAAGTCTTCACTTAATGCTGGCCCATGCAGTGCCCTACAGCAACCTGGTTTTCCATTCCTCACTCCTTGTCTCCCCTTCCTCCTATGCTGAAGTTGTGTCTCTTAATCAAAGATGTGGATGGAATCAGAATGATAATAGGGATATCCCCTGAGCAGAGTGAATTGTATTGGAGCAAAGTTCTATGGAATGTTGGTTTCTATTTCAACATGTGCAAACTAAGAAAGCTGAAAATCTAAATTTAGGTTTTGTCTCAGATTTTTCTTATTCTCCTTGTATTATCTCCTCAAGCTTTATGTCTGCAGAACTGGAAATGAAATGTGCTCCAGCATGTAAGTCTCAGGACTAGAGGGAAGCTGTTTCTCTTCTGTGTTTGCTACATGACACTGTGCAAGGCATTTAGCTTTTTCCCTTCAAAAGATAAGGTTGTTTAAAGAGGTCTTCAAAAGTGGTATTGAAAAGTTTAATTCTTGGATGTTTTCAAATTACTGTAGATATGTTTTTACACTGACTGGTGTTTAGATGAGATTTTTGCCTTTAGTGTAGTAAATAATAATTATTTGATAAATAAATGCAAGAAATCCATTCACATCTATGAGTAATTTTTTTTCCAGAAGAGTTTGAGATGATCAGGCATGGTTAGGCACTTGGACTCCATGGTATGCTGATTTATTTTTAATCTGTGGGGAAATTTCATGTGTAAATGTAAAAGTCATAGAGGGATTGGAGAGATGTATGAATACTAATTCCTGTGCTATGCTTTAACTAAAAAGAATCAAAACAAACAACAGTTGTTATTTATTTTTTTAGAGCAGCACAGAGAAGACACAGAAGAGTAAGAACATGGACTCGTCATATAAATATCTTCAATAAAGATTATATCTTTGTGCCTGTGAATGAGGAGTAAGTCTATGTGTTTTCAATACCTTTTCTGATATTTAATGATTTAAATGTTTGAATGTTGTGGTGGTAAAGATTTATGGCTGTAAGGCCACTTTAGATTTTGAAGAAGTTACAGGTGTGAAATGAGTAATATTGAAGTCTGTTCAAAAGATAATATGTTTATTCAGTTGTCATCAGTAAATTTTGCACTTTTGGTGTTTGTTTTACTGAATATTGCTGCTAGGTGTTTCTCAGACTAATTTATGTGCCATTATGATGATCCCTGTGCACTTAAGTAATATTTCTATAAAGAAGTCACAGCAACTTGTGAAGTAGTACTTTCATAGTCTGTACCTTGGCCTAATTAAATAACTGACCTGCACATGGAAACTCCTGTAAAACTGAAGAGTCCTTGAGAGGTACATCTATAAAATAGATGCAGAAAGAAATGAGGCTAAAGGTGTGCCATACCTTCAGCAGTATTCAAAACTGAGATCACCATCACAGAGTATTACTTTTTCTTTTTTTTTTTTAACTTGCATTATGGGATGGGTGCTCAGACATTGATAAATTGCTGTGATAAATTTTGTTGGGGTTTTTTCTAAAGGAATTGATACAGATTTTTGCTGTTACACCACAATGCAAAGTAAAAAATTACTATGAGATGCCCTGAAGGAACACCACATTCACGGTTATGTGTCACAGAACAGTTGTCCATGAGCACTCAATATTATAAAAACTTCTTATAGCCTTTTCAGAACCAAATGTTACACAGTTTTGACATTTTTTCCCCCCCTATCTCCACTGCTGGGCAGGTCTCATTGGTACATTGCAGTTATCTGTTTCCCTTGGTTAGAAGAAGCTGTGTATGAGGAGTGTCCCCATCAGAATGCATTGTCTCACCAGTGTCCACTTTGGTCAGAAAGCGAGAACACTAGAAATGGTTCACTGTTCTTCAAGCATGACAAAGAAATGGATTCTAGCAGAATTTTATTCTCAAAAGGTAGGTAATCTAGAAGAGAATTATGTCAAGCCATATACAGTTCCTAATAATGTTTTAATTCTTGAAAGAGGGAAATTATGCAAAAGATACTTTTTAAGATATCAAGGCTGATGTAGTTTGTTTTTATATTGCCATGCATAGCAAGGACTGCAAGTTGTCTGCAACTGGAAAATACTGGAAGGTACATGTAAAATCAGTGATGATTGGAAACCTTTTTTATTTCAATAAGAATTTTATCAGGTAGGAAGACCTTCAGTAACTCTGCTATTTGAACATACAGAAGGGAATGTTCAAAATTAGTTAATAAACTAGCTCTTTGCTGTCGTATTTTGAATACTTAAAGTCAGGAACTTGAAAATAATCTTTTGGTTAGAATATACTTTCTTAAGACTTACTAGTTTGTTCTTTTGGACTAGGTGACAATGAAATTGCTGCTGCTTCAGTTCTAGATTCAGCTATTTCTAAAGTAAGTGCCTTCTTGTACTGACAGAAAAAACCTTTTACTCTATTTCTGAAGAATGGGGGACTTGATCAAGTGATTTTTGCCTCATCTTTTTTGCACTAGCTATCAACTTTTGCATGGCCTGCAGTATGTGCAAGGCATTTTTAATTAGCCAAAGTCTTCCTTTGCCTATCTGTGTTACTCTGCTATGCTTTCACATGTTTTTGAAATGATCCTGCCTTTCTGAAATGAGGGCTTCTGTCACTACCTTTAAATCTATAAGATGTTAGAATTTATAATTTGGTTGGTTTTTTAAATATTATTTTTATTTTCTTTTCTCTCAGATCTCCCTAAATAACTCCAAAACGCAGATTTGTAAAAGGTAAGTTTCTGTTTTCTTTCTAGTTTTGTAACATTAAATTACATTAAGAAAGTCTCCAGTAATTTAGTTATTTGTTAAAAAGCCACGGCTGTAGGTGATTGTCCATTTTTACCACATTGGTTCTGCTATTGATGCTCTTGGCAAGCTGTACTCACATAAAATATTTGGTTCAGTAGTGTGGTAATGAAAGACTAATGATTTGTCTGTTTTGTTGTATACAGGCCTTGTATACTCATCTTAGATTCTTTGAAAGCTGCTTCTGTGCAGAAAACAGTTCAGGTTTTGAGAGAGTAAGTAACCACAGTTTCTGTCTTTTAACAAGAGATCATATTTCTATATTCAAAATACTTTTCTCTAAAAAGGTGTATATTTCTAATGCTAAAGGAAAGTCCATGAAGAGTCACAACAAAGAAAACTGTGATAACAATACAGAGGCTTCCACGAAAAGCCTTTCTTTGTGCTGCAGTGCAGATATAATGCAAAAACTCTAAAATGGACAGTTTTTAAAATTGGGGAAAAAAAATAGATGGGTTTTTGTTTTTGAGGGATGGGAAGGTTTATCCCATCCAGATGAGTAATTGAAGGTTTTTAAGGGTAGAAAAACATTATTTTAAACTAGTACTTAGAAATTTACATGATTGATTTTCCAAAGAGTTTATGTTCATTTTTTTATGGTGCTTAAAGAATTAGTGTTAAATCCAGTCATACATGTGCAAAAATGTAGAAACTAGATTGAAGCTGTCTAAAAGCTTGATGTGCCAGTATAGTTATAGTGGAATGGTATTACTTGCTTTGCAAAGTGAGAGTAAAAATAGATTCAGTCTTTTATGTGATAAGTATGTAAGTATTGGAAAAATGTCCTAAAACTTGCAGTACTTTTACATGCTCCTAGTTACTTTAACTTGTTAAATATTTAATTCTAAAGAGAATTGTTTTCTTTCTTCTCTGTGGTATTAATTTCACTGAAAACAAAAATCCGTCAACAAATAGTACCTTCTTGTAAAAGAAAATTCTTCAAAATGCTATGAGAGGGTTAGATGAGAATCAGAAATTTTTGTGAAACCATCTTTTCCCTAATATAGAGAGGCCTCCCTACTGTATGTGTCTTGGGAGGAAGAATGAAATAGCAATTTATTTTATATTTTGATAAAATCTCTGTGGCATCTATTATTTTAGTGCTCTGTGCATTGAGTTATTCCTGAGGTTGACATTTCAGTGAGTGTGTTTACCTGGATTTTAGACAGATGTCACAAAAAGTAAGAAAACAAGTGGAGATTTATGAAGTTGTGAGGTAAGGGAAGTTTGGGAAGCACACCTCTTATTCCTTCAGTTTGCAGTTACGCCCAGGAAGTGGAAGTTTGTGGAAATTAATGCAGGAATTCCATGATCCCTTCTTTCCTTGAGTTGATTTTTGTTGTGTTTTGGGCAGTGGTCAGGCTCAAACCAATTAATTCTAAAGTCTAGAGTCATAGGTTCTTGCAGTTTTTCTGCAATGTGCTTCACTGAACTGTCTTAGTCTTTTAATTATTTCATGCCTTTTCACAGTGAGCATTTTCCCCTAAAGTTGCTTTAAGTGTTTTGTATGTATTTTTATTCTCAGAATTGCAAGGACTTGGGGCTTTTAGAAATCAAACACAAGGTCTGACTTAATGCATTTATTTTTTGATTCTCTGTAATCAAACCTTATGTTTGATTTTCACAAGCCTGAGCCTTTGGAATTCTGACTAAAGTCAGGAGAAAAATACAGGTAACTATTGCCCTTGAAAGTCAGACCCTTAAGCTCTCAATCCCATCTCTAAAATCAGCAGCTGGCCCAGAATGGGGGGCAGTGAGTTGCCACTGAAGAACAAGTACTAAACAAGTATAAAGCCTGATAACATGTAAGTCCTAGCCATTAAAGGAGAGCTCTCTTAAGGTTTCCAGCAAGTCTTTATATACCTTGTGCACTGGTAGGTTGCAAGGTTCATATTGGTGCAATTGCAACTGATGTCGTTTGTAAGGTGAGTTCTGAGGGGTTTCTCAATGATTTTCTTACGTTAAAAAAACACTGCTGACCTCTTAGGATGAATCCAGGAATAGTCCGTGTGATAGCCAGGAAAGATGGCTTGAGTTATTCCTTTATTTAAGATTTAAAAATGTTCTGAGATCCTAATAGCTTGAAGAAACTCAGCACAAAACTGGTTTTGAGTAACATGCTTATTTCTGTTTTGTATGTTGCATGTTATGGGATAGAGATGCCTCTGAGTGCAATAGAATATTGGATAGTTGGAAATACTGTATAAATTTATTTGACATATTCTGTGAAATAAATTGATTAAAGCTATTTTAGCTTTTTGGCCAGCTCTGGAACAATATTGAGTAATATCCCCCCAAAATGGAGCTATTTCTCAAGTATTTCAACTGTTTGCTTTCTTTTTTAGGTACCTTGAAGTGGAATGGGAAGCTAAGCGAAAAACACATCGGAAATTCAATAAATCAACAATGATTGACCTGTGTCCCAGAGTGCCTAAACAAGATAACAGCAGTGATTGTGGGGTCTATTTGCTGCAATATGTGGAAAGCTTTTTCCAGGTACAAATGGAAACTACCTTCCCCTTTCCACCAAACTACCTTAAACCCCAAAAACCTTTTTCTGAGGGAAATACCCAGACACAAAATCCCATGATGGACAATGTCAAAAATGTCAAAGCCGTTTGAGGAAGAGGAGACAAAACCCATTCTTCCAGCAGTGGCTGGGACGTTTATATCTGGTTTCTCGTCTGTCTGTCAGCAAACATTTCTAACCTTGTAGTTTAATGTTACTTTTACATTGACACATTCGATATCCCTAAGTATTTGGGTGTATTTGGATTCTATTTCATGTACATATTCCTGCCCTATGGATGTTACAAAAGTGTATTTTCTTTGCATCAATTCTTGTAGCATCTAAAACTTTGGTCAGTTCGTGCATTCGCCTTTGAGTGGCAGCAGAGAGAGTAAGGGGGCAGTTCTTGAAGGGGCATGCACAGAGCTAAGGGAGCCTTTCTTTCTTGTTCAGACATCTGAAGATCCTGGGCTTCAGGCACTGCCTTCTAGGATGTCCCAAGTCTTCCTCTCGCTGATTCAGTTCACTGCCCTCTTGCTCTGTCCTTTCAATGGCTGTTCTTGCTTGATGCTTATATGTGTGGTCCACGTTCCCAAGATTCCTGTGCATGCAAAGCCTTGTGTGGGGCCTGGGGCAGTGGACAGGTTTTTCTTCTGTAGGAGATCAGATTGGCATTCCAAAGCACCTGTACACTAATGCACACAGTGTGGCGGACAAACATGAGGAATTGGAGATCTGCCCGCAGTTGCAGGGCTTTGATCTTGTTGAGATCATGGGGATGTTGTGGAATACCTCATGGTGGGAGTGCTACAATGCACAGATAAAGGCTCTTTAGAAAGGACTGGCAGAGAAGACGAGGAGACAGAGTTACCCTTGATATGAGAGTGCAGCTGGAATGCATGGACTCTGCCTAGGGTTGGATGCAAAGCCATCCGAGAGGCAGTGACTAAAGAGCAGGTGACATAGTAGTGGGCGTCTGCTGTAGGCCACCTGATCAAGAAGAACAAGTTGAACAGGTGTTTACCACAAGTACCTTTTCGTAAAGATATGTATATATGTGATTATGATGGAGGAACTGAAATTTGACTTCGAAGCCTCTTACAGTCCTATGGAAATTTGTGCCTCCTTGGTCTCATCAGTAGTATAAGGGTTAGAAGTTCTATTTGAAGGTTGCTTTGGGAAATTCATGCAGTTAATATTTGCTTTTGTGTTACCAGAATCCCATAGTTAACTTTGAAGAGCCACTGCATCTGGAGAATTGGTTCCCTCGTCAGCTGATCAGAAGCAAAAGAGAAGAAATCCGTGACCTGATCTTGCAACTGCATTTTCAACAGCATAGTGGCAGCAGCAGCTAATAAATCTAATAAGGCAGACCTGGCAAAGGACATTGCTGTATAAAGTAACTGGAACTCTGCTTTGCAGCATTTGGTCTCTCCCTGCCTTGCAAGGAAGGAAAAAAAAAGAAGGCACAAGAAGTATTTTTTGTTCAGCATGTATTTATTTAAAATTTTTTTTTTCAGTGGTGTTGTGTGGTCCTGTGATGCCGGGAAAGAGAGGAAGGGAGGAGGTTGTAGATAAGAGTGTAAATATAAGTTAAAGCTAATGCACATGGACTGCTAATTGATTCTTTGTTTGGCATATGAAAGCTGCTTACAAGTATGTGCTACAAGGATGTAAAAATATTTTCATTTTTTGGAGCATGTTCTTTACAATCCTATATAAACATGGATGGTCATGTAGCAGTTGGTCCTGAAGACAGGATTTTGATCCTCTGTGTGTCTTTTGATTTTGCAGATGATCCAGATAGAATGAATGCTATGTATTGTTTTAATTTAAGGATGTAATATTTACTCTTTTTAGAGATTTATTTTTTTGTTTTGTTTCTGATTATATTCAGATGTAATCTGCATGTGTCAGAAATTCTGCCAAGATTTGAGGCTGATGAGTTTTGGAGGTTTTTTTATTACTTATTATCGTTATTTCCCTCCCTATATTTTCTTCATAAAAATGTTTTTCTGTGAGTGGAAGACATTTGCTTGAGAGTGGCTGTTGAAATACTCTTAAGTCAAGAGTAGAGGTTTTTTTAAAGTATTTTTTATTATTTTCTTACTGGATTTCAGAAGAAAACTTGCTCTCAAAGTACATGCCAATACAATATGTGTAGGCAGGAGATTTTTAAGGCTATTAACCTGTTTTTTAGGAATAATATTTACAAATCTTATGGTATCACGTGCATTAGCAAGGCAAGGAGATTGGCTTAACAACCTCAAAAGTCTGAGGGGTTTTACTGGAAGCAAGACCAATATGTTTGTGTGATACATCTTCAAGATATGTGATTTACATATAAGACAAACAGGATTTACACTTTGCTTAGGAGAATTGAGTGAAGATGCCTGAATATTGAGTGTTTGAACTGAGACTTGATTTGATAAACTAGCACAAGTTTATCATTGTCTTAATACATATTTATGTAGTTTTTCCTCAAACAGTGATCACATAAAATTTTAATAACATTTTGATGTGTACACTCTTTTCTGTACTTACTGCACAATAGAAGGTGACTTTTTTAAAAGGATGCTTTCTCCTGTTCACCACTGTAAGTTTACTTAAGTGTCATCTCACCGTTCAGAAGGACTGTGTGTCAGATAACCACCAAAACCAGAGCTCTTCAAGCCAGAAGTAGGATACGGAGTTAAAATAAAAATTGAGGGCAACCCAAAGATGTGAACACTTTTATGCCATTGAAGAATTCTCAGGGCCCCTTCCCTCAAGAAAACTCTGAAACTTAGCATTTGGAAAATCCAGTTATTACTTCAGGTTCTGTACAGTTACCCAACACCCCCTACAGACACACCCTTATTGTTTCTCCAACCCGGAAGCATTCTTTCTGTAGGAGAGAGGCAATTCTAGAACAAAGCAATTTGCTGAGCACAGTTACCTTCTGTATAGCTGTGAGCAGCCTTGTGTAATTATTGTATGTTTTTTGTCTTTGTTTCTACTCTAATTCTGTAGTTGGTCACTACCCCTCCAACCCCCAACATCGCTCCCTCTCATCACAGAGTTTGTGTCTTTCAGCACCTGAAGCACAACACCAGCATTACTTACAAGGGTAATCTATGTATTTATTGTAAAACAAATGAAAGATAAAATGCAGAAATATGTGCCCTTTCTCTACACCTTTTTTAATGGATGAATATTTTCAGTGTTCCCTTAAGAAAAATAGTTTGGGCTTTTTCTTATGGTAAAGTTAGTTTTTATCATTAAGTAATTTGTTCTTTTTCAGATTGACTGGTTTATAGATGTTAAAAAGCAAAAGTAATGTATGAAATTTTCTAAATTGATTTTATAACATGAAAGGATTGCCTTTTTAGATTTGTTACATATGTGCTATGAGAATGCCAATGCATTTGATATTAAAATTATCTCCAGAAGTTAATGAACGTGATTGTTACCATTCTTTTCCCAGCTGCCACAAATAACCCATGAGCTAAGTGTAAGATAGGCCATCTTGCTGCTTTTAAGGTATGCACACATTATGTGTCTCTGAAGGCAGATGTCTGCCAAAGGGATTATGGGACCACTAGCTGCAGCCTGCCGCATTCCAGCCATTTGCATTTACCAGGTATGTGGTAAGTGCTGGGAAGTGTCTGTGGAAGAAGTTACACTCCAGGTACCTTTGTGCTTCCTTTTAATTTGCCACATTCCCCAAAGTTAACTTTTATTATATGAAAGGCACCAGGCTGACTCGGGGACCTTTTTGCACGTCTTCTGCATCTCCATTTCCTGTATTAACCCCTGTTTAACTGAAATGATGGAGTGACATGGTACTTCAAAGCAAACCAATCTTTGTAAGGCTCTCTACCTTAAGCTGTGTAATTTTGGTTTCAAGGCAATCAATTGCACCCAAAGTGTTAAACGTAGATATCAGTTTCTTTAAAAGAAGCTGCTACATTCTGTCTTTGTGGGACCAGAAACTGGCTTCCATGAAAAAATGTGAGTCATTGGGATTGGTTTAAGGTACTGTTGGGAAGCACAACATAAGAAACAAGATGGAAGAGAAGTAACGTGTAAGAAGTAAATCTTTAAGAAAAAATACTAATACCACCCCCCCCTAGATTTCATGAAGAACTGAAGAAGGGAATTTGCAAGTCTAAATTTAATTTTTTTTTTAAACTATCTGGGAACTGCTGTGTTTTTCGTCTGGAACTGCAGTTATATTTATAGTCCATCTGTGCTTTTGTCCTGACTCTTGAGCTTGCAGTACTAAGTAAATACTACCTTACGAAATAATAAAAGCTTGAAGACCACAGTGTTAATACTTTTATCTTGGTTACGACAAAGAAGCAGAATATTGCTTCTGACGCCCCCCTCCCTACCCTGCCAAGGAAAAACAAACAAACCCCAAACAACTATTTTCCTGATGGAAAAACTGAAATGAGACTTTAGAGGTGTCAAGGTTGAAAATGAGTCGAATGAAGCAATAATTCTGTCCAACCAAATTGAAGTTGGAAATGCTGTTCAAAGATGAAGCACAGACACTGGGATCATCTTTGACTGTAGAACAAGGTAAGTGATCTCTGATCAACAGTTCAGAAAAGGAGGAATTCTGGGAATAGGTGTACATTACATAGAAAAGATAATGAAGTGTGAGACTAATTTGGTTGACATCGCTTCCTGATTTTTCTGCTCTGAATACTTCACAATACAACATGATGGAAGAGGTGGCAGCGCAACAGGCCCTGGGGGCTGAATTTGGTCAGCTGGAGGGTTAAACAGCCTCAGAGCCTGTTTGTTCTTGAAAGGATTTACCAGAGAACTCTCCTGAGGCACAAGGAATTTGTGGTGATGGTGAAAGGCTTGGTAACAGCAACCACAGATACTGAACAAGTGAAAAGATTTTATTGTCACAGCTAAACTGATGGGAAATTTTGTTGGTGAATCCTGTCAAATGCCACAAAATCAGTTGCTGTATCCAGTCATGGGAATCAATTTGTAATCTTGATATTAAAACACATGAGCCTGGAGATAGTGGGTGTCTGCCATGATGTGGCTCTTTAATAGAGGCATTTTCATTCAAGTATACCTTTATTTCATTGGGATTTTTTTGTTACAGATGAGTGGATTTAGCATTTTGAATCAATTGCATTTGAACAACAAGGACCTTATTTAGAATGGTATGTGTGCTGTAGCAGAATTTTAGTGAGCATTACCCTGTAGAGAACTATAATTCAGCTAATCACATTTGCTGTATGAAAGTGCATGTCATTTCTACTCAGAAATACAAACTGCCAGAAAACTGTCTTTATTTTTGGAGGTTCTGGGGTGACCTTGGTGTTTTCTGTCACTAGAATTACATTTAACTTTTTTTTTCTTATTCAGCAAAAATATGCTTTTCTTGAATAGTTTTGAACAAATAACTTGACAGCTGGAAATGAAGAATTACACATTTTCTGGTACAATGTCTTACTCTAAAGGTTGTAGTCAAATCAAGGAATTTTTCAGTTATTTTTGAAATCTATCACGAGCTGTTTTGCATGCTTTAAGAAACTTTAAATAATGATTGTGCTTTTAGTAATGCCTTTTGCTCTTGTAAATGTCGGAGATTTTAAGCTATTGCAAATCTACATTTCAGTGCTGAAATCACTTGAATTTAAAATTAGCTTGAATTTAAAAATAGCTTGAAAGAATATTAATAAAACAATTTAAATTTTTAAAATATTTTATCACACAGAAGCTGACATAGCCATAGCACAGAAAACAAATTTTGACAGAGATATAAAGCAGATGGTTTTCACACTATTCATGTTCTGAGAGCCTTTGAGTACTTTGCTGATGAAAAAAACAGCAGTGCTATAAATCTAAAAACTCTCCGGGAAAACTTTTAGTTGAGTTTCATGCTTTTACTGAAGTATGTGTAGCCTGAGAATTGTCTGTAAAAGGATTATTTGTCATGTGTGCTGGGCACCATTACTATGCTCTTCCTGTGCCATTCAGTTTTCAGCTCCAGTGTGGTGTCTGCATTGATGGTGCTACCAGCATCCCACTTAGCTTGACAGAGCCACACTGGGCCAACAGTGATGGTTAGATATATCAAAAGTGTCTGATTCCAAGAAAACTGGGAGTATTTGAGCAGCTCAGTGGTTAAACTGAAAGTGTAATTTAATAGTTTTGGGGGGTGGGAACCCCAAAGAAAATACGTTGCCATCTAGAGTCTGTTAGATGTCAGATGACAGAGCCTAAAAACAAAGGTGATTTTATTTGATTCCTGTCAGTGTCATGTGTGTAATATTTCTGACAACTCCTGAAATGTGAATTGCTGGGAGCTCAGAAGAGCAGCTGGAAGAGAGGAGTGAGCACTGTATGCTTAAGCAGCTCTGTGTAAAAGCTCTGCAGACATACCCAGGAAGCCTTGGGAACCCCACTTTGAAATACTTACACAAAACCACTACCAAAAATAGTCACTTCAGACAAAACAGCAGTTTGTTCAGGTTGATCTGAACACAGTAAGCAGCAAGTCCTGAGTTCCATCACCCAGGAGACAGCCCCAGAGTTTTCTTAGTGGTCTGAATGCAGCCTGCCATTGAAGGACAGCTTCCATACACGTTTCCTCAAGGAGCTGACTCCAGACAGCTTTCCTGCACTCTCTCCTTTCTGTAGTTGTCCTTAGCTGATAATCTCTTCAGGTGTCTCTACTAATTTGTTCCTACTACTCGTGTCAGGTAATACTTGAACGGAGACGGAAGAATCACAACTTGCCCTGGCTTTATTTTTGGAGGAAGCACTGCTTTTGGGATGCCAGGGACAGTGCTGTAACAGAACATGATTTTCTCCTTTAGCACAAACTCAGACAGCAGCCCTGTCACCAGAAGAAAGTCCTACAGAAAGGTTGCTTCAGTGTTTACACATGCAAAGGTGTTTAAGTGAGCCATACATATATTATATATGTACCTGTATTTATACAAGCAGAAGACAAAGCACATCAAGACCTCCCACTGGAGACTAGTGTGCTCCCGCTGATGTTTTCTAGTCAGCATGATTTTAAATAAGAGCAAAAATTGAAAGGCCAATGAAAAAGGGTGGTTAATTAGATGTGAAAGGTGCTGTCCTTGTGTGGACTGTCTGTTAATGGTATGACAAGCTCTGGTAAAGAGCTTAGCTGGCCAGATTAAAATTAAAAAATTGTGTCAGTCCATCTGCTAGCTCCAAGGAGTGTACTTCGATCACCTTTTCTTGTTTCTTCACTGAGGCGGAATGCTGTCTTTGAAAAGAACATTTCCAGGATGTCTTTGTTGACTTGTTTTACCTAATGTTTTCTCCGAAGATAATGGTATGTGACGTCCAGACATATTCAAGAAGAGCAATGGTCTTGGTTGGTTCAAGGCTACCTTAAAGACAACAGCGCTTTTGCTAAAAGGGATTTCTTTTTTTTGCTTTTTCTATTTTTTTTTTAATTTTTTACACAAATAAGTATGTTTGGCTTCATTTGGAAAATCTTTCTTTGCCTTCAGGGAATGATTAACGCCGATCTTCAAATAGTTGCAGGTAATGCAGAAATCTTACTTATATTCTTGTTTTCAGGGTTTACCTAAGTCAGTGTGTAGAATTAGAAATACCTCTCTGCTTTATTTGTAACAAAGCGGACTAATACAGAGAAATGTTTGGCCAAATCTATGCCTTAATAGCAATGTAAATCTGGAATACTTAGTGTGATTTCCAGGAGGTATAAGTGCACATTTGTGCTGTTTTAGTGTAGAATGTAGCTACAGGAGGCAATTTTTCCAACTTTGAGAGATGTTAAACACTGATAATTTTTTTTCTTATTATTAATTTTGTATTAAATCTTAAAAAGTTATGGTCTGTCCTCTGCTTATGGACACTGAACATGTGTCAGTTTGAGTAAAGGTGGTGGTTTTGCCTTAGGGACCTTTTTTTTGATGTTCTTTTCACCCTCTGATATACCTTCTGGTGATGATCTTCTGCAGTAGAGCTGACTATTAATATAAAATCAAAATAACCGTGCTCTTCATCTTTCAGTCATAGAAGTCAAAGGTGCTATTGAATTAGGTGTTGCAGAATAAACTCATAATCTGTGGGATGAAAAATGCCATGAAGTTATTAGTGTCCTTTCTCTAATAAATTATTTGTTGTCATTCTTCTTCAGGCATGTTTTCTGGGGAAAAGGTGAAAGAAGTTGAATTGAATAATTAAGATCAGCTGACTGTGAAGGACAGACAATTAGACTGACAGACTAAGTCTCAATATACACATTATGTCCTCAGTTCTTTCCTCAAGTTTTTTCTGGAATTATGTGGAGCAACTAATATCAGAAGGAATTTTTTTAAAATAAAAAAAAGCTACCACCTCCCTAAAGCTGATGCGCTGTTTTGTTTCCTTTTTTCCTCCTGCTCTAGTTGAGAGGTGTACTTGTTAGCTATCCATTCAGGCAGCCTTTTTTTTTTTCCCCAAAGGATATAAATGTTTCTTGTGGAAAGAAAGTATGGAATAAGAGTAGTTCTTCATTAATGACTTATTTAATTTCTGGTCCTGAAAGTTTCTAAATACATGTTTATTCACAAATACAGTCCCATTGACTTAGCCAAGTCAAATCACAGAAGGGAAGTTAAACACAAAGCATTAGAATTCAAAGGGTTAGAGCATTAGGCTATGTTACCATTTGATGGGATGCTGTAAAGAGCTTAAGGTTGTTTACAGTCATATAGACAGCTTCTGTTAGAATAAAGCACACTTTTGTCCTTTGGACACCAAAGAAATGGCACGAAGGTAGATACAATTTCATCATTATCTCATCTGAGAAATGTATTTGTGATTTTAATGTTACAGCAGAAGTTTATTCAGCTACAGGAGGAGGACAGGCTAAAGAAGTTTCACCAACCCCTCAGCTCAGTGACTGGCATTTGGCAAACCCTTCTCTGCCTCCTGAGCTGAGTAAGCCCAGTGGCATCCTGGAGGCTGACCAGTTCAACAGGCATTTGCTGTTACGAAGGAAGCGGTCCATTCTGTTTCCCAGTGGAGTTAAGATCTGCCCTGATGAATCTGTTGAGCAGGCTATTGCCAACCACCTGAAATATTTCAGGCTCAGAGGTAAGTCGTTGTACATCTCATGGTTGTAAAGAACATTTGTTTATAAAAAACATAGATTAAGCTTTTAAACACATTAAATACCAGACCATAGGAAATACATTATTACCCAAGAAACTTATTTTTCTGTGGTAATCTTCCTTATGAGAGCCATTCTGAGCTAAAAACCCAAAACAAACTAATCCTTTCTCATAGAACAATTTGAATGCTAAGAAAAACAGAGCTTTAGCAGGTAATGCAGGCTAGCTAAAAGACAATTTGTTTTTACTCAGTATTCTTCAGGTGCTAGTGGAATTCACTGAGGGATCCATCAGAAAAGTAAAATCTGAGGCATTGATGTCACAGCCAGGTGACTTTGACTATGGCTGGTCACAGAAAGCACAGTATGTTCTATCTAGAAAGCCAATCTCTGTGTATTAGACTGTAGTATAGTAGGGAAGAAGCCTCTCTGTTAAGATGTGGAAGTTGGGCACCATTTTCTCTGAAAAGCTGAGGCATCCTTTCACTGGATGAACTATTACAGCAATATGATGTATCTCAAACCCTTCTGGCCAACAACACTAGAATGGAGTGTCACAGTCATGCACTACTTTCTGGTATTTGTGTGTCTTTGTATTGCAGCATTCAAAAAAATTCGTAGCATCTTAACATTTGTACATGACTGGTGAAATTAAAAAGAGCTCCTGTCACAGGAGAAGGAAAGGTGTTCTGAGACTCATGTTTAGGACAACTGATTGTCTATAGAAAAAACTCTCAGTGTTAACACAGCTTATCCACTTAGAGAACTGAAAAACAATTAAAAGCAGGAGTTGCTTAGCATTTGCATAAAAGTAAACACAGAGAACAAAATGGAATTATATGGAATTAAAGCCTCATTCAAATATAAATTGTGCCCAGCTTTCAAGAGTTGTTGATGCTGAGGATCATGCTGGCAGTCTGACAGGTTTTGCCAGCTACTTGTTTATTTCCACCCAGTACCACTCAACTATTCTTTGTTTTGCTCCAAGTGAATTCATACAAACTGTGTGCTTTAACTGCAATCACCCCTCAATTGTCCGTGATAGTGGCACACAAGGACAATACCAAGTAGGCAAAAGCATGAGTGATAATAAAGAAGAAAAATCTGTAAAATAGGTTGTAAAAGTGTATATAGGACTTAATGATCCTAGGCTGAACCAAAAATCCACCTAATCCATCTGCTTTCTTCCTGGATTTATCATCACAAGGACTTCTTGAGCACAGATGCTATAACTACTCTTAGCACTTTAAACATAAAACTTTTGAAAAAGACCTCTGCAAGTAGCAGAGGTGACCTTAAGTAGCATCATGTCAAGCAAGGTCTGGTTCAAGCAACTTGTCATCTTCATGTTAGCAGCAACGTACTGCACTGTGAGTTTGGTGGTGTCCAGTTAGTCGCATCCTGAGTAAGTGCACCTGAGGTACGTGAGCATGGATGTGCTGTGTAATAGGTTTGTGTGGCAAGGTTTTGATAGTGGAGGCTTTGGGGGTGGCTTCTCTGAGAAGCTGCCAGAAGCTTCCTGCATGTCTGATAGAGCCAATGCCAGCTGGCTCCAGGGCAGACCCACTGCTGGCCAAGGCTGAGCCCATCAGTGACAGTGGTAGTGCCTCTGGGGGAACGTATTTAGGAAAGGGGAAAAGTTTCTGCAGAACAGCAGTTGCAGTTGAAGAGAAAAATGAGAATATGTGATAGAAACAGTTCTGCAAACACCAAGGTCAGTGCAGAAGGAGGGACAGAAGGTGCTCCAGGCCCTGGTGCTGAGGTTCCCCTGCAGCCCATGGTGCAGATTACGGTGAGGCAGCTGTGCCCTTGCAGCCTGTGGAGGTCCAAGGTGGAGCAGAGATCCACCTGCAACCCATGCAGGATCTGCACACCTCAGCAGGTGGGTTCCTGAAGGAGAGTGTGACCCTGTGGGAAGCCCAAGCTGGAGCAGGTTTTCTGGCAGGACTTGTGATCCCGTGGGAGACCCAAGCTGGAGCAGCCTGTTCCTGAAGGACTGCACTCCATGGAAGGGGACCCATGCTGGAGCAGTTTGTGAAGAACTGTGGTCTGTTGAAAGGACTCGCATTGGAGAAGTTCATGGAGTTCTGTCTCCTGTGGGTGGGACCCCAGGCTGGAGCAGGGGAGGAGTGTGAGAAGTCCTCCCCCTGACAAGGAAGGAGTGGCAGCGACAGCTGTGATGAACTGGCCACAGCCCCAGTCCCTCATCCCCCTGTACCACTGCAGGTGAGGAATTAGAGAAAACGAGGAGTGAAGTTAAGCCTGGGAAGAAGGGAGAGGTGGGGGGGGGAGGTGTTTCAAGATTTGGTTTAATTTCTCACTGTCCTGCTCAAATTTGATTGGTAATAAATAAAATTAATAACCCCAAATTGAGCCTGTATTGCCTGTAACAGTGATAGGTGAATGATCTTTCCCTGTCTTTTTCTTGACTCTCAAGCCTTTTGTTATATTTTCTCTCCTCTGTCCAGCTGAGGAGTGATAGAGCAGGTTTGGTGGGTACCTGGTGTCCAGCCAGAGTCAACCCACCACACGTTACTTTCATTCACAGTAAAACTGTTTTTTGCATGCTACTAAATTATTTACAATGTTTTTACTAGCAAGCTGAATGGCCACAGTCCACTGTCAACAAAATAGTCCTAGGAAAGTGTGTGGTCACTGTTTAGCACTCAGAGATCAGCTACTATCAGTGACTAGTAAAATAACTGACCACAAGGAGTATAGATACGAATGTACACAGAATCTGCTGATTTTTCAATCCCAGTGTGTATTTTTAGAATCTTCTTTTTATTCTGTATCTGTTGAAGTAAGAAATTACTTCAATATCCCATACTTTCCCTGGAAAGAATGGTTTCAATACAATCTGTTCTTGCCTTGGTTCTGTTTTACTGTCAGCAATAAACAGTGCCACTCCCTTGGAAGGAAAGGTCAATTGCTATTTTGATGTAAGGTCTTGTTAGAAAAACAGAAAAGGCTTGCATGTGCTGATTATCCAGATTGTTTGGTCTGTCTATGTCTACCTTAGAAGGAAACAGGTGGGAATATAATTATCTACCTGTAGCTCCTAGCTTTATTTACTTCTTCTAGCTGCCAAAAGACTCTGTAAATGTCAGAGACTGACAGATGAGCCTTCCTGTCATAGGCTTTGAGGAAGTGCTTATGTCGTATTGCTGTAGGCTTAACAGTGTACAGCTTTTTTTTTTTGTTTGTTTTTTTTTTGTTTGTTTTTTTTTTTGACTATAACATTTGGATATTTTGAGCCTTAAAAAGGTACAAGATAAGGAGATATTATAAATATATAATAAACCATTAAAAAACCAAAGTACAGCAAAATACAGGGATCTGGAGAAAAATCAGTATTTTCTACAACAGCAGTACCACTCTTCAACATATGAAAGTCTAATTAATGGTATGATTATTCACTGGTGGTTGTTTTGTTACTATGGTATTCAGAAGCACCACCTAATAACTGAGGTGTTTTGTTCCTTCTTCTCTATACCTGCAGTTTAGAAGACAGATTTCTGAAGTGCTTATTTATTCTTACAGTCAATCACATGCAAAAACAACTGAGTTTTGCAGTAGCAGAAGACACCTTTTTCAGTCTCTTTTGAGATAAACAAGCCTAGAGTAAATAAATAATTTGGCTGAGTGAGCCTTTTGTCCCTGTTTCCCCTTCATCCCTGGCACATATTAAGCATATTGCATACTCAGCAATAAATTTCTGAAGTTTATTTTTAGAAGGCCTAATTCTGTCTCCCTCTACATTTGAATTTTTATATGTTGACATATGCTTCTAAGAAGCTTGACTTTTTCCATGGAAGACAATCTTTTGTTGTTACTGAAATATTACTGGTGAAAATAGTTTGTGCACTAGAGTTTAGAATGTTGGTGTTCAAAGAAAAAAATCTTTCATGTGAATTTCATCATGTGTGAAATTCACATTCAACTATTTTTCAATTTCAAATCCTGGTTTGTTTTTTATGCTGTTTAAGGATTGCTGTGTTACAGGCCATAAAGAGTAGCATTTCAGCAATAGATGAGTGATTTCTCTGCGTGTGTATTTATTTGTTTAAAAAGTGCTAACAAAGACTTTTCAGGGAAGATCTCTTAGGAGGTGTCTGTCAGTATCCCTGTCACTTTAGTCCTTATCAAACCCCTCTGCAATTAAGCCATTCACTTGTGCAGAAATTGTTAGAGAGGAGGAGGAGTTGGTCTCCTGTTGCCTCAAAATAGAATATTCAGCCTGATTCAGTGCTCCTAGCCACCATACACGATTCACCTCTTAAGAAGCACTAATGAGATTTCACTGGGATTACGCTCCAGCACTGCCCACTTTACACAAAGGCCAGAAAGCCACCCTACCCCCTACAGGGGGCTCAGTGCTGTCATGTGGTGCCCCTTCTGTTCACCTCAGAAATCCCTGAGCACAGACTGAGTGTTAATAGGCTAATTGTTTCTCGTTTGAGAGATAAATGCATCCTCAGTGGTGAAGCTCGAGCCACAAGGATGCTGTATCTTACCCAGGTGCATGAGAGGTGTGTAGCCATGCTGGAGAATATCAGAGAGAGCGAGAGAGATCATCACATCACAGATCTTAGCTGCGGGTTTTGAAAACAATGATGAAGTCTTCAAGAAACAAAGCTTGAAATAAACTTTTTTCACCCCTTCCTGCATATTTATAGGACTGAAAAGAGCTTGTGCCTGCCTATGTGGAATTTTTTTTGGCTGAAACACAATTGTCTTAAGTTTTTCAGGATATTCTCTATTATTTGTGAGCATAACTAGAGTGTAAACACTGTGCTTGAAATAGATAAGTTCCCAGGAGCTGGGTTTTTCCCCTTTTGAATCAGATATACTAGTAGACAAGTCACGTGGTCTTTATGTCCAGCTTTCTGAAGCAGCCTTTGAAACCTGTTATGGCCTTTAAAAGGCATTGCCTACTTTAAGTGCCTGTGACACATGGCTCAAGTAGAAGTTTGCAAAAAGGCGTGGACCAAATGTCCTGGTCTTTCAATTTTTTCCTACCTCCTCTCTCATCTTGAAGGTGATTATCTCAGTGATGAGTTCAGTGACTTCTTATTTACAAGGCTTTTCAGCATGGAGAATATGGAAAATACAGTATGGGCATGCAAAATGCACTTTGGAGACAAACTGCGGAACAAGCCACGTGGTGTGCATTCTTGGTTTGAGTTCTGGTTTATTGTGCCAGTCAGTTACACATCTTCAGCATACCTGTTCCCTTTCCTGAAGTCAGCTGGAGTGATCACAATCTGTAGCAGGGATCCTCTCTTTATGTCATAAGCCTTCATGTCTTTAACATTTGAATTATTCAGTGGAAAATTGCAAGGTAGCCAGGAGATGAGTTAACAGTAAAATACAAGTTATTTGTTACTGCAACCGTGGAATGAAGGAAGGAATTTTCTAGAAGAGCATACCTTCCCACACACAAGTAGCTCCAAGGCTCTTAGCTCACTGCCTTAAAAGATTCATCTCGATTTTATGATTCTTTTAATCAGTATTGTTTGCTGGGAATTAGAGGCCTCATCACAAATCCTGTCTCCTCCAGGGCCTGGTGTTGCTAATGCTGTCCCACATACCTGTGCCCGTGGCCAGCCCTGTAGCAGGCTAGTGAAAGTGTGGCATGAGATCTAGTCGTGAAGACCGGGTCTTTGGAGATGCCTGAGTGCTGATCTGCTGTTCAGGTGGCATATGGCAATGCTGATGGGTCTGCTCAGCAGGTCCTTCACAATGCTGGCAGGGCTGGCTGCTTGGTTGGTTGGTTTTTAAGTATTTTGTAGCTAGTCTCAGAAATCTAAATCTTGGAAAGATCATAGTGTGAAGTCTATCCGGCAGCTTCAATCATAACTCTGAACCACTGGGCTCCTGGCCATTTATTATAACCTCTGATGCAGCAATTATTTCCCATTTCCTATCTACTTCAAATGTTTTAAATATAAATGTCAAAGTTTCATTTAAGGGTAAACTGCTTGGTCTCCCCTCTCATTTTCTTTCACTTTCTCTTTTGGTTTCAAGTAGTTTTTAAATCTTAGTCAATAGCTGCTTCACGTATTGTCAGCACATGTAGACAGTGTATGTGACACAGATCCTGGCAAGTTCCTGGAAGGTCAGAAAGAAAAGATAGTGAGTTACTTTTATACAAGAAGCTGTAGTTATTTCCTGAAGCTTCCAGTAAAGTCCTGTTTAACTTTATGTTTTTGTGCCTCCAACTTTCATCTACAGAGTCTCAGAATGCTTAAAATCTAGTTATTTTTCTTATATGGGAGCTCTCAAGAATTTGTTGATGAGAAACTTTGGAAAAAACCTCCCTAGTCTAAAAACCCCAAAAACTTACATAGTCAAAAACCCATCACGGGGTGGGCTCCACCTTGAAGTTAAAAGATGGTTAATCACATTTCTTAGGCAACTTGAACGCATCGTGAGCTTGGGGTCTCTTCAGTTCCCTGTGTTGCCATGTCACTGAAGCTGCCTCTTAGCTTCAGGGAACTAGATCCTTTTGAACATATCTGAAGGAGAGATGGGAGACAGAATTGTGCTTGTCTCTTTCTATACATACTGAATAAATGGTGCTGTTCTGTTTCTGTGCTTGGAATGGCAATTCCTACCTGACTACACAACAATGAAAACATCTATGAGAAAGAAAACTGAAACAAAATTGTCCTTTTTGTTAGCCAGGTTATGAATTTGCTCTTGAACACCGTAGAGGTAAGCACGTCTGGGGATGGTTCTTGTGTTGAGCCCTTACAGCCTGGATTTGTTATCCTGTGAAGCAATCAGCTGCTTTACAAACTGGCCAGTTGAAATAATTAGGACAGTGACAAGATGGGCTGTGTGTCAACAAGGTGACTGTGTTGGCAGGCAGCTCACGGTGGCTGAGGATGTGGTTTCCTGGGTAAGTCTAACAGGAGTATTAAATGGCAGTTGTGGTAGCTGTTTTCCTGGAGTTTTTAATCCCTCCCTGTGTGTCAGAACTAACACACTCTCATACTGCACAGCAGGAAGAAATATGCCGACCTTTTCCTTCTGAATACAGAAGGCATTTACACCATGTTGTCCAGCTTTTTCCTGCTCATGTCAATGGAAACAGCTAGAGAGAGCAAAATGTGACTCCTTATCCACATCTCATTTCCTTCTTCCACAGAATACATGACTGTATTCTGACAACTTATGTCTAATTAATGGGCTTGGAGCCCACAGATGGCACAAAGCCTTTGGGACTGGAATTCAGTGGGGTGCCTAATTCCAAATGAAAGGGCACACAGCAAATCTTTAATCTATTGGGAGCCGATTGAAACAACTGTTCATACAGGAGCAGCTTGTGTTCAGGCAAGACACTGTCTCATCACATGTATTTTAAACTTATTTAAGAGCATTAAGGGAAACTATCTTCAATTACTCGCAACTGGAAAGCCAGTCCTTTGCCTGTTGCCCTTTGAAAAATGTAGGATTAGGCAGTGCCACTGCAATGTATTTGCAAGCTGTTTTGCCATAGCTTCAGTTCTTACTGACAGTCTGTTGAGGACTTATCCCAGCCACAGGGAGTAATCTCATTGCAGGATTGTTGCTGTATAAGGTTGCACCTGGAGTGAAAGATCCATTAGTCAGAGTGTAGGATGCAAGTACCATGAAAAGAAATGAGAGCAAGTAATATTCCTTAGTGTAGGCTTCTGGATTTGACACTAGACTTCAGTCTCTTTCTGGATGCCTAGCTCTTACAAGTGGGATGGTAGAGAGAACAGTATGGATGTTGTTCTGCTTCAGGAAGCTTATTAGTACTCCAGCAGGACCCAGAAATCCCAGAGCAGGATTATGGCTTCATTGCCTGAGGTCTACTCAGAGGTCGTATGGAAATGTGGTCCCTGCCTAAAGAAGTTTGCAAGGGTAACTTGAGGGGATGGTATGAGATGGTGCATAGATGCCTCTCACTTTGGCTATTTGTTTCTGATTAATGAAGATGCATAAGTGAAACTGATTTGAAATACTTTCCAAACTACTCTTCTTACAACTGCCTAGATGCTGGAGGGGTTCTAGAACAGTACTGTACTGCTCACGGTTAATAATGCAGAGTTTGGGGCTGTTTTCTTCTCTGGTCATACATATCAAAGGAGCTACAAGGCTAATCTCTGTGTAGGAAAGCTGTCGGGAGTGTGGCATGGAAATGAGAGAGATCTGTGTATCTGTGGAGTTCCACAATGGAGAAATGGTCTCAACTGCTCTGATAAACTAAAATTCAGAGTAGACAAAAGAACTTTTTCTACGTGATGCCATCCAGTGAGCCAGTAGCTTTAAGGGTGCTACTGCATGGGAAACAGTTCTTTAAGGTTGTTATTTGCAAAGCCTTTGCATGTAAGAAAAATGTCTATCTCTTGGTAGAATGAAAATATGTTTTCATATGTGATCTATGTGTTAAGTTTTACATATGCACGTTTAAACAATTTTGAAATTTAGAATAAAGAGTAACAAGAAGAAATAAGAATAAGGTGCTGGTTTTGGCAGCCCAGAGCTAATTTTTAAGCTGACTGAAGAAAATTCCTTTCTGAAGATAGACTCATGGTCAGTCTCCTGTAGGGTTTTGCTTTCGATGTCAGGATTCTCACGGAATGCAAAGCATTCCTCTGCTGAACTGTGTCTGTATAAATAGTGAGACCAGATTAAGGCCAAAAGGCAGGTTTGTGTGCTACTATTCCAGGCTGGCATTTGCTGCAAGTGACTTTTAATTTGCCTTTTAATGTTGTTCTCCTCTAGGACACTAGGAAAATCCTGTAAATCTTCCTCTCTTTCAGTTATCCTGGATCATAGAGGAGTTCTTGCTTGAGCATGATGTGACCAACTGCTCTGATTGGCAAAGAGCACATTCGAGATCAGGAGGTTAAAGCAACCAGTGCAGTACAAGATAATTTAACCCGTAATTCTCAGGCTGACTGTTCAGAGCTGTCCCGTTCTTTCTCAGTGGATACATACAGTAGGGATGGAGCTTGACTTACTTCTTAGTGTGTTATTTTATCTCATCATCCTGCTTTGTTTTTCAAGTTATTAATTCAACTATGATTTCTGAAACATATTTTAAATTCTGTGAAAAGGTGAGCCCAAAGGAATTGTTACTGATTGAGCCTCAAACTTTGTACAGTGCCACTATCATTCTCACAAATTAAGCTCCAGCTCTACTCTCTGGCAAATGTGAGGATATTTGCCATACTCTTTTGATTTTCTAAGTTTTCTAAAAATTTGACCCATTGATCAAAGGGCAGTTTCACTCAGGGAAAATACTATTTTTCTTGATGGTTGTTAGGAAAGAAGTGCTCTCGCATGCTCTCTGGGCTTGGTTTGGTTTGGGTTTTTTTCCTTTAATTTTACACTAACACCAGACCTTTCTTGTGCCTTCAGTGTGTCAGGAAACAGTCTGGGAGGTCTTCAAGACATTCTGGGATAGACTGCCAGAGCGTGAAGAATATAACACCTGGATGAGCCTGTGTGAGGAAGGAATTATGAGTATTTTTGAAATGGGCACAAACTTCAGTCAGTCTGAGGAGCACCGGAGTCTGATTGTGAAGGTGAGTGCAGCACCTGCTTGGTGTTTTCTCAGGGGTGGCAGCATAATGTCACACTGCCATGTGGAACTTGGCACATCCCAGGCAGTAATGTACAGAGCCTTTAAAATGAACAGGCATGAGTATTCCAGCTCTTGGATCCACAGTTCTGTGACCAGTTCCAAAACAAAATTGTGTCTGATCTAACGGAGGGAACAGCAACAATGATGAAGAGAACATTGTCTTCCATAAATGTGTTCCTGGCAAGTAGATGGTGTCTGACCCCTTGTTTGAAAGGGCAGCCTGACATGGGTCAGGCTGTGGCATGCTTCCCCCTGCAGTGCATAGAGCCTTCCTGCCCTGAGCCGCACACTGAGATGCCTTCAGGCCAACTGGCTCTTTGAAGCTGGAAGCTCTGAGCTGTGTTTCTGGTGCTACCAAGATATGTGGCAGAATTGCCTGTTTGGTGCTCGGTAGGTTTGTGATGTCTGTGCACTGCTGCCTGCTTGAAATGAGAGTAGCTATAAATATAATATGGCATCCTGAATAATTGATAACATTGTCAACACGGGGAGTTGCAGAGGTTAAAATCAGAGTATGAGTGTAAAACAAGTTAATTAAAAAAATGCTAAATATCTTGGTATATTTTCTGTTAATTCAGATCAAGCAAGCTTACTTTCGCTTAAAGAAAACAAAGGGAATATTAAACCAAATTACTACCTCAAATTAAATACAAATATATATTTTCTGGAGTTTGTGAATTTTAAAATTAAATGCATAAATTTATATTCATCTGAGATACAGTACATAGCTTAATTTCTCGGGATAAAAGGCTGTCTCAAAACATATGATGGCTTAGAGATCTTTTTAAGATTTCAATGTCTTCCACTTTTAAAAGCTATTGGATGAGTAGTTTTACAAAACTTACAAGTCTGAAATGTGTTATCCCACAGAACCAGTAATTTTTTCAGTGTAGATACACTGACTATTTCCCCTTCAGTTCTTTTATGGACTCCTATGCTAGGAATGTGAATATGGAAACTGTTGTGGATAATGGAGAGAAGGTGGTTTGTTTGGGTTTTTTTTCTGAGCCTGCATGTTAGTCTTCACAGGTGATGTCAACCAAAGTTTGCTTCTGTGATGTCTGATGAGGCTGTTGTCCTTAGAAGACTTTGCAAAATATTGAGAGAAATAAAATAATGTGATTTTTTTTTTCTGTACACAGTGCATGTATCATTGTTTTATGTAAGGTTTTGGCAGTGAGATGATCTATAGTGGGAGCATATTAAAAGAAATCAAAATGACTCTTGGAAAGAGTATGATACATCTAACTTCCCACTGCTGCTCTACCTGTTTGGGTATGGCTCTGTAGCATTACAGTGGAGTGTGTTTGATCTTCTCAGACAGTTTATGTGTAATTTAGATTTTCTTTCTCCTATGGATGGATATATTCCCTTCAGCATTGCAGTATTCTGGACAAAGACTGTTCATCCTTCTATCAGCTTTCAGCACAGTTGGTAAAAGGTGACAGTTGTTGGGCTGATTTGATGGCAGACTAGTCAATGATAAGAGGGACTGAATCCTGTCACCACTGTTCTCCACATAAAATGTCACCAATCTGTCAGGTGATTTTGTCTTTTTTTTTTTTTTTTAAATAAAAAACTGAACTCTAACTTTGAACCAAAGACTGCAGGCAAGAGCACTCTGTCCCATTCTCCAATCAGTCACCTTCAAAAGATCCAATTGTATGTTTTTGAATACCTGGGTTAGGGTATGTATTTAATTGCTAGCTCTAGTACTGGCTCACCTTTCTCATCTGTGCTCACACACAAGATTTTAGTCAGAGCACAAAACCTTTTAAAAGTAGTTCTGAGAATGTTAAATTCTAACAGATGCAGTTGATACATCTCTATTAAGAACATCCTTCATCCTACCCTTTTGTTCTTTCCATTCTTACCAGCTAAGCTGACCAAGCAGCATGGTCAAGCCTTTCCACTACTTACGAGACTGTTTCCCTCTCATTCCAACATGTTCATTCATTTATTCATGGTTAGCTGTTGCCATTTTCCCCCCACTCCTTAGGTTTGATCTGTAAAGTGCTGAGCACTTCTCGTCAAAGGGCTGCCATCCTTTCCCTGTGTGCACGGTCCTCTGTAGTGTGCAAGTGTGATACATGTGAATAGTCCACACTCTGTTGCCTAAAAGGGAGATTCACTTCTGTCTGGCACTGTTGGAAAGCAGCATCCATGCTTAGCAGTAGTTTTTTTGTTTGCCCATTACATGCCTCATCAAATACCTCTTCTTTCTAATCTTCCTCTGCTCTCCAATGTCTGTAAATCATCTGTGGTTAATTTCAAGAGTTTCGTTTAGAGCCTGCAGCTGATAAAAGTAATTCTGCTTTTCTTTTGGTATGTATTGGTTGTCACTGCCATAACATTGCTCTACTGCCTCTTTTGTATTGGGTATGCTGCCGTTTCTGGCAGTCGTATTTCAGACATTTTGGGTTACTTTTTGGTAGACAGCATATTTTTTGACTTTAAAAATTACTGAATAGCGCAGCAGTTCTGGAGTAGCTGGTTGAACTGTTTTGACGCCTGCTGTCCTACAAGTAGCCCCTTGCACAAATTGCGTCAAAAAATGTTGCACTGAATGTTTAAGTGTGAAGGAATAAAGTTAAAAGACTCAAGCATGAAAAATATGGAGTGACAGTAAGAACAAAGATATTTTCAAGACATTTAAAAAAGCAGATGTACAGTCAAGCATATCCTTATGTAGTTTGTGGTTAAAAAAACCCCAAACAAACCAAAACCCACAGTATGCAGAATATAGTGCAAACATTGAAAGATACTGGTACATGCCTTTCACCATATAGCCACCTTCCAAATACCTTGATTGCTTACATTTTTTAATTTCAAATTGACTAGAAGTATATATGTTTATATAGTGAAAACCAGTGTCATGTCTTGTTATTAATATAATCCATAAATTCATTGTGATTAGAAGGTGAGGAAAAACATACAATTCCTTCCTAGGGAATATGTATTAAAAAAAAGCCCAAACAAACAAAAGCACCCATTTATATAAATCATGTTTAAATTTTTTTTTGCTTTCCATTTTTTCTTCAGCCTGACAGAAAACAAGGGAATAGAACACAAGTGCATGTTGAACTTCTGGTGGTTTGTAATAGAAGCTGTGTTATAGCATTTGACTATCTCACATGCTGACATTTTGAAGCTGGCCTTTGACTGTGGGGAAAAAAAGGTGTTGGTGATTTTCTTGGGTGATTACTGTGAGCAATTTTATAGCCTTTTGTTTAATACACTTTTGATTGCCAGTGTGCCCTGAGCCCAGCTCACACTGATGTCTCTATCAAACAGTATGTATTTTACTCAGCAAAACAAACAGACAAAGTTCTGTGTGCGCAGGCTAGCAGAATAAAATAGTGGCAGTCAAGATGTAGAATACACTCAGTATTGCTGTGTAGTTCCAAGTTCCTGCTGGCACAAAAAGATCTCTGAACTTCAGGATTCCCCAGCCTTTGGCCATTAGTTATTTGTGGCAGTCTCAGACTCCTTGTTTCCAAATGAGAGAAAAGACCTAAGCAAACAGGGGAAATGTGGATGATGCTGAAGCAGGAGCTTGCTGCTGGAGCAGGAGGCACAAGTGAGGGCCATGCTTTAACCCTGGTTTCTGCCTGCATAGAGCTGCTTCCTCTGTGGTGATGAAGTACAGCTTGGCAGTATCTGCCACAGAAAGAGCTTCAAGATCTGGTCTGTATGAATTATCAATTCAGTGGATGTCTTGAAAGAAGTGTGATAATATTCCTTGATGGGTGGAGAGAACCTGAACTACTGATGGTCACACTTACCTGTTTAACTCCATACACAGTGTTAAGTCATGGTGATCTGAGATAATTGTTGTGACCTTTCTGTTCATAAGGGTGCTTAAATCAAGCAAAGATGCCCTCTGATTTGCATGGCTTTGTCTTTTTTCTTTTGGTCAGTTAATTTTGGGCCATTTTTTAATTCATCAAAATTCTGAAACTTGATGTTTTACCATTCCTGGAGAATTCAGGAAACTTAGGTTTTATGAGGAGACTCTAATGGAAGTTGAAGGTAGGTAGACCCTCATCTGTCCAAGCTGAATCTCCTTCCAAATCCATAGCAAAATATAGCTTAGAGCATGATTTTGGAGTGGTTCCAGCATAAAGTTCTGTCTGCCGCCCACATTGAAAATGTGGGCAGGTATTAGGGCAAATCCATCCTTTATGGCAAATCACGTTACAATTTCTATTTCTCCAGACTTCAACAAATCTCAGAAAATAAAGCTTTAATGAGTTGTTATTCCTTGTAGATCTGGTGACAATCTACAATGATAAGACATATTGAGAAAAGGTATAATGAGAAATGAAGAATTAAGGGAGCTCATGCAACTTAGTCCATCGAGCAGATACTCAGCTATACCTGCTGAGGGCTCATATACAGCCCCAAGTGTATAACAAAGCCTTATCTGACAGTGTTGGGCATGTGAAATGGGACAACATGGATTAGGTTACAAATCCTCTCCAAAGGAAGCAGGTCTGTGTGATTTTTGGTTTCTGGTGAGGGAGAGATTTGTGCTGTGCGCACCTTTAGGCGGTATGGAGAGCCAAGAGTTAAGCTCAGAGTTAGCCATGGAAAGGAGTTTGTAGCACAGCTTTGAGAACCAAGAGGCAGTTTTCCCAGGAATCCCTCAAACTGTGATAGAAGGTGCTAACCTGCCAAAAGGCAATTTGAAAAGTGTGTGGGGCAAGACATGGGTTTGCCTCATGACGATGTTGACTCATCAGTACTTTTATTTAGTGTTGACTTTGACTTTCCAGCCTGTCAGCAGCTCTGTCTGTTTCAGCATGTTTGCAGCACAGACCAACTCCTCAGTGACAGATTAGGGTAAAAGGGGCAAAAGGCAACCCAGCCTTAGGATGGCTGAATGGATAGCATAACAAAACACCTCCTTACCTTGCTGAAATGGGCACTTAGCAATGTAAAATAAATGATTTTGCCTGAGTTCCGAGAACTGTGTTCAAAGGTGGGCTGCAGCATCCCAATGTTGTGAGTCATTTGTAACCACTTTGAGTACTATAGTTTAAATACCTCACAGAAGTAGACTGTTTTGCTTTCCTAAGGTTCCTGCAGGAGAAACCTCCCTTCTGCTGTCTCTCCTTTTCCTGCTCTGTGATCTTCCTTGCTCACCATTATCTTTCTGTGTTTAATTACAGAATATTCTGAGTTGGAAGGGACCCACAAGGATCACCAAGTCCAACTCTTAAATGAATGGCCCAAAGAGGGTTCAAACCCCCAACCTTGGTGTTATTAGCACCATGCTCTAACCAAATGAGCTAATCTCAAGGTCAATCAAATGTCCCAACCAAGTTTCCAGTCCTTAACACTTTTTTTTCTTTGCACAGAACATCTCCAATTTCCTCTAAATCTGGGATAAAGCAGATCCTGTCTGCTCTTTCACACCCCACATTTCACCTTGTGGATGTGAAAAAAATGTCTTTTATTGCCCTCCTTTGAGTCATAATGTCAGATTTCCTTCACCATCTCTCATACCCACACTTACGTTTCTCCTTTTGACTTAGACTCTTTTCATTGTAAGCTTTAGCGTCCTCTAACTTGAAGAGAAAAGCCTTCAAACTTTGCCACAAACATGCAAATAGAATACTTACCTTCATTTGCTTCTCCAAGTCTTGCCTCATCTCTCTTCCATGTCTTAGGCAATTCTTCTGTTCATTCCCTCTGGTCACTCTGCTCTAATTCCAGCCTAAATCTTCCTTTTTGGTCTATTCCTTTGTACCTGACACAGTGCGCAAACTGCCAGCCATGAAGCCTGTCCTCATCTCTTTCCAGGCACAGCTCAGAACCAATGCTTCATCCTCATCCTTGTCTGATCATCTCCTTTACTTTGCAAATCTCTTGTTCTTCCTCATTTTCTGCGTTTTGCTCTTTGCTTCTAGAAAGCACTGCCTAACATAAAATGAAGAATCATTTCTGTGTTGATGGTTCACCTCTGCTGTGGAGCTGATTCCTCCTGGGCAGACTGGAACCTTGGCTGCTTTCTGACACATTTCCATGGATCTCTAGCCTTCATTTCAAGCTGAACATGATTAAAACAATATGTCTTCCACTAAGACGTCCCTGCTATCTCTCCTCTTACTGTTGCCTTGAGGCACTGCTCCCCATCCTTTCCCTATAGTTTCAATTCTGGATGTCGTGATCTATTGCCTTGAATTACACCCAGTGTTGTGGCCTTGTCTTCATGAGGGCATGGTTCTGCCACATACCATGGCAGGGGATCAGGACAGGCAGAGAGAGAATCATTTCTTGGTATGACCTTCCTGTTGTAAATGGTGCATATGGGTGGGTGACATCAAACATGCTTGGTCCAGTACTATACAGGATTAAACTAGTACGAGATTATTTCAGATCCCCTTGACATTTCATCCACCTTTTTCTTCTGCCTGGGATTACCTCCAAAATACTTAGTTTTCTGTGCATAACAGTTGTCTCTTAGGATCAGGCAAGGGTATCCAATATAATTGCTTTTCTCTAAGTTAATAAATTGATAAAGGCTCATCCAGTTGGTACTGTATGTGATTTGTAATGTTGTGGCAGCCTGTCTTTAATGCTCTGGACTAGTATCAGTTTGTGAGAACTTACATAAAACTAACTGTTGAGAAAGGGAAGCACTAGTACAACTGACACAAAACTCAGCTCCCAGCATTAGAAGAACTGGTATAATAATGATGTTAGGAGGAGAGCTAATTTTGCACAAAGCATCTGCTAGTGATACCTTCACTTGGTAAAAGCTCCCCTTGAGCTTTGGTGTGGCTGCTGCTGTTGTATATAGCTATTTATAGATCATTTCAAGTATTCAAAGGGTAAAGATGTTAAATAATCTTTGCAAGTCCGTGTACAGAAGGTGCATTTCCAACTCCAGCTTCTTAATGAAGGAACTGAGTCAGAGAGGTGAGGTGTCTTGGCAAAGGCCATTTTGTACTAAATGAGAAACCAAGCCAATATTAGAACTCTAGAGCCTGTGGCTTCTAATTAAGGGAAAATTGTGCCTGTTTGCAATGAAGTTCAAATATGCCACTGCTTGCCCCCACCCCAGACTGGATGCAAATTACATGTTTAATAGAGGAAGACAGTCACACTACAAACAATTGGAGACCAGGCTAGTTTAGCAATAGAGGAGGCTTCATTTTCACATCCTCTGTTGAAAAACCCCTACATTTAACATTATAAAAAGCCAGTAATATATTTCAGTCTGTAGGACTGATCCAAAATGTGTGAATCTGTTTTTTCAGTCCTCTGTAGACTATAAGAAACTGAAGACTGGATATTGAGAGCATGCTTTTCGTTTGAATTTACTGTAAAACCTAAGCTTTTACCCATGGCATAAAGCTGCAAGGTGGTAATCATCTGTGTGCAAGCTTTGCATTGGCATATGGGTTTTGATGGATGATGGGTCATTCTTTTATTAACTCATTTGTAATTTAAAGTTTATCATTTGTTATTGGTGATGTTGTTTTTGCAATAGCTTTCCAGCATTATATAGCAACCAAATATAAGGTGAGAGTTTTTGCTGTTATTTTGCAGTGGGATATTTTGTCTGAGGAAGCATGGTGAAAAGTACAGTCATTTAAAGCATGTAATCCGTTAAAGTTATTTTATTTCATGAAATATGTGATTTGTGAAGAGAGAATATTATGTTCTGAATTAGGTCAATTAAGGGATAGTCCAGGTACCCTACACAGAGGCTTTCATTCAAAGGCAATCATACAGTATTAGGCTCTGCTAGTTCACTGCAAAATTGGATGAGAACTTAGTAATTTGTTGCCTTTCTAAAAATACACATGTGGAGACAATGTGCAATGTTTGTTATTCTAGGTCTTGGCCATTAAAATAATAATTTGACACTTCAGGTTTGGTTCTTATAAGTTCATCTTACAATTTATTGATTAGATGACTTGGAAATTACAAGACATATTGGTTAAGTCTGGGAATCCAGGCTCAGGAAATGTGGGAGCCCCCAGGTCCTCAGGATACTCAGCAACAGAGTTTTCATCCAGGCATCCCTCACTGGGGCATCCCTAGTCCCTTGCTCTGTGAAGTGATCAGGATTACACTGACCTCTGCTGCCAGGGGCCCCTGAGGACCAGTGAGTAAAGCTGCCGAGTATGGGGAGCAGGCAGTATTGAAAAAATGTGTGAGGCCTGTAATAATTGGGATTGTTCTTAATAGCACCCACAAACTGTCTTACCTGACCGAGTATGGAAGAAAGTCTCCTTTTCTAATGAACAAACATTTTTTACTGTATGAGCTCCTACTTATAGACAACTTTCTCAAATCTTATAGAGAGTGAATCAGTCTGTTTTTTGTAGATCCCAGTGCACTAGAGCTGAGTATAAACACTGTATAGAGCAGTGTAATGACCCCTTAAAAAAAACTACCCAAAGTCCATCACAGCTTTAGTGGCCACAAGTTAGATATTTCACTGTAGAATACCTAGTTTCTGTCTTTGTCACTTAAAACTAGTCTCACTAAGTCTTAGTTTTTCATACTAAAGTACCTCCAAATGGATTTAATGGCCTTGTACAACACAGATTGGTGAAAAACATGCTAAAAAGCAGGTTTATTTAACTTAGTATTTTGGCAAGCCCTCCTCGGGCTGATATCAAAACTGCCTGCCAGTCTAGCTGTGATCGCACTTATTGTCCTCCACCGATGTTCTGGAAAGAAGAGTAGGGCAATCACTGGCATGGCTCCAAATCAGTGACTGAATTTCTACACTTCCCTAGAAATACAGGTGAAGAGACTGAGCAGGCTAACCAGCTCAGAAAGTGTCTTTTGCCTTTTCACCCCTCCTTCACAAGAAGAACAATCAGGATAGCTTTGAGTGACAGTCACTCTAACACATATGGGTGTTTTGCAGAGGGGTTTTCAAAGTAAATTGAAATTGCTAGAAATAGCAGGTGTTAAGTTTATTGTATTTTACTTTCAAAGGAGATACTTGAGTTGATCCACTTTGTGTTGTTTTTACTGAAAAATATATCTGCATTGATTATATACAGAAAGCCAGCCCAAGAAACACTCTGCTAAACAATCCCTCCACCCCACTAAAACAGAGAAGCAGAAATTTTGTGGCTGGACAATAATTTTATGAAAGTATTTTATATTCTGTTCCTGTTGGTACAGCACAGGATGCAGCATTATTTCTCAACAGCTGTCCTGCTGCAAACTGCTCAGGACCTCCTCCACTTGCTGTGGTGTTCTCACAGAACCTCCTGTGACTCTTATCTAGAACCAATGGCACTAATGCCACAAGAATTTTGATTAAAAAATATGAACTGTATACCCCTGCTTAGTCTTTGTACACCAATACATGAAAAAATCTCATCTCTGTCACTTGTATTACTATAAATAAAGTCAGCAGATTAAACCTCCTACCTTAATTTAAGCTGTAACTGTACTTTCAAAAGATGCTTTAAAATCTATAGACAAGTAGCAGATGCAATATTGTATTTCTGAAGACTTCTTGTTTAAAAGGATCTTGTTGCTGGCCTCTTCTAGAGTGAGAGAATGTTGTGCCTGCGGAACAGTGGAGGACAACTCAGAGATGCAGAGCATCTCTGACAAACCTAGTACTCTTTACAGTGTCTGATGTTGAATTTCAGTTGTATTTTGAAAATGTATGACATAGTTCCTTTTCACTGGGGACTTTGTTGATAAATTTTGAATTTAACAAAGGAATAGAATTATTTGAGGGCAGAGAAAGAAATAAAATGGTATAAACTGCATTTCAGTTCTTTTCACCTCATGTTACTCAAATATCCTTAGGATTTGTTTGTTTGTTTTTCAGAAACTGTCCTATACGAAGGAAGCAATGGGCAGGTGGGTATCTGTGTTCTCCTTGGAATTTATTCTCTCTGGAAATAACAACAGGAGTTGTGGCATTTTGTAACTTTTTTCTCTTTTTCTTGTCAGCTCCTGCACTGATTGGGCTTGTGGGTGAGTAATTTCCCCTTTGTAAAGGCTCCTGGTAGGTTGTTTCCCTGGTTCTTGATGCTGCTGCTGGAGTTGATTTGTGCACTGAAGATGAAAAAAATTCACCTTGGTGCAAAAGGAAATATAGAAAAGTACAGTGGAGAAATCTGGTGGTTCTTGCATGTGAACCTCTGTCCTGGCATGCTGGAAATATCTCAGCCGATCTGGGGCTTGTACTTCTGCTTAAGTATGTCATCACCTTGTTGGCCATCAGGCGCAGATGCAGGCTATTTACCTGAAGAGGTTTAGTGGGGGAAATCTATTTTGGGAAAGAGATGTGTCCATAGTTACTTGTGTTAGTGTTCTGGTTATCCTGCAAATCTTTCCCAAAGGCTTTCAGGTAGTTCTGGTCATTGTTAAAAAAATAAAATAAAATTTAAAAAAAAAAAAAGAAAAGAAAAAAAAAAGGAAGAAGAAGAACAAATGTTTTGAAATGCTCTTTTAAAAAAAGCTTCTGAAAACAGTTCAAATTATTATTGCTTCATTCCTACTAAGAACCTAATCTAAGCTGTTATTTTTAGAGCAATTCAAACCCAAACAACCTGGTGCTGAACTCATCTGAGAAACTGACATGTTCAATTCCCTGCTTTATAGGCCACATAAAGCTATGAATATAAGTCATTATTTTACTGGGAAGAGCAGTCGCTTAACAGAATTCTAAAAAAACCCTCAACTTCCCTAATTATGTATCCTCATAATGATTTCATAAATGTTTGGTTTCTCTCTGTCCTGTGGAGCTGAACGTTCCTTTGACAAGAGCACTCCCCAGAGCCTCCAGGTTCAGCTGGGTAGTGTACATCTGTTCTGAAGAAGTTTGAGTTGGGAAACCTGCTGTATCCCTCTGTGTGATAATTCAGGAAATCTAGGAAATATAGAGATATAGGAGAGGAATTGGAGTCAATGCTAATGAATTTAGAGTCACTGGATGCACTAGGCTAAACATCACAACAATGCAAAAAGCCCAACGTTTGCAAGGTGGATCAGAGTGATTGATGCTGTACTTTTACAAAAGCCATCTTATCAAGTGTTTTGTGGCAGGCATTAAAGGGGCTTCAGTAGACAATTGGCAAACTTTACCTGACTCAATTCAGTGTGGGCTGTATTGCATCTTTCTCAAAAATACACTGCTTTTATCCAAGTATGTATTGCTTCAGATTGTTTATAGCTTTAGGACGAGATCTTTAAAATCACCATCAGTTTAAACTTTGGTTTTACTATATCTTTTCCTCTAAAAGCTGTTGTTTGTCTTGTGCTCGGAACTTGTAGTGGTTTATAGCATAAAGAGTGTGATACAGGACTGAAGTAGTGAGAGTAACTGGTAGATTTTGTCTGAGTAATGGAGCATCAAAAAGAAATTAATATAAATGATTTTGGCAATATTAAAAAAATCCAAACTTATTCTAAGAGCTTTTGGGACATCTTAGAGCATTCATGGTTTAAGATGTGAAGTTTGTAAGCCAGAGTTGTATAAAAACCAAAGCCATGAATGTCTGTCATGGGTGGAAGATGTCTCATCCAACTTCAGATGTCTTCCATCAAGAGAAGGAAGCGAGCCATCTCAGTACTGCCAACAGCCAATATTATTTCCTGCAAAATTAACTAGACCTCCCACTATACATCAGAATAAAAGAAAGACCTTTTAAAAATGTTCTCTATGAAGTCAGAGTTAAGTACACAACCCAGCATGACCACCGGCCTCTAAGGCACAGTGTGGGAAATCCAGTGTCCAGTCCCTCCTGCACAGAAGGAGAGGTGAGTGCAGTTCTGCCTTTTCCTGGGCATTGCTGTCCTCACCTGCTGACACGTGCAGAGGGAGGCTGGTCCAGTGCAGGGCAATGCTGGGTTTTGAATGTGACTGACTTGCCACCCAGCTGTGTCATCTGTGTCAGAATGGGCAACTGTTCTGGTCTTGTCTTAAGGGGTGGCAGAACTATCCTAAATATCTAGATATCCAGGGGATGATAAATATGTAGATGTCCAGGTGAGATGTTCAGGTGAGATACCCTGATTGCCCGGGAAGGACAAGCTGCTCTAGATGATGCCTCAAAGTGGGGGTCTACCAGGAGTCTCTGCCTTGTCCTCTGGTGAGCTCCAGTGTCTCTGATAACTGTGCAGAAGCAGTCGCTTTGGAGGTCTACCACTAGGCATATTTCTTAGTCTGTTTTCCCACTTGTAAGAGCAGGAAATTTTGCAGTAGCTTTGAAACAATTTTTTAATTTGGGGCTGCTCTGGAATGGAAGACAGGCCCTTGATATCTGTTTGATCATTTTAACTATACTGCATTTCTAGATCAGATCAAAATTGTGCTGAAAGCTATAAACAGTTGTAGAATTGGAGCTGGGAGTTAAATAATTTAATAAAGCTCCTATAATCCTATCTAGATGTCAATGCTGTGTTTCTCTCTAGCTGGAAAAAGCTGATTTCAGCTAGTTCAGTGCTAGGATAGTTTTAATGTAGCCTACAGAAAGATGTCTTCTACTCTTGTAATTTAGTTCCCAGAATAAATCTCAATCTGGCTTTACTGACAATTACGTAACAGCAGGATGAAAGTTTGTTCCTGTAAGGTTAGTGCACGCATTCACATAGGTTAAAATGATCAGCTACCCTGGCCTTTTAAGCAACTGAGGGATTAAACTGAGTACTATTGAGGAGAAAACCTCAAAAGGAAAAGTGATATATGGGACATGATCCAGATGTGTCCACAGCAGCCCAGTGGACATTGTGGAGGTTTTACCCCAGCTGGAAGTGTGGAAGCACTACGTCAGCTAAAGATTTTAATGATTGCTCTGCTCAGCAGGCCATTGGGACTTCACATAATGAAATTCTGTCTCTTAATGTCGGAGCGTGTCTCATGGTAATAGGACAGTCCTTTGGTCTAATTCCTAGGCAGAGGGTCAAAAGCCCGATCTTGAGAATTAGCTGAAGGCAAAGGAGTAGCACAGAATTGTTGCAGCGGAAAACTAGATTTTTTGTGTCATAACCTTGCTTGAGTTCTGTAAGCACAATAATACACTAAGGAAAAGATAAGGAGTATAATAGGGTAGTTGAAAAGGATGAATATAATGCAGGACTCTTTCACTTCTTCAGAAGCAGTTCTTAATGTCAAATTAAATATATAGAGGCTTGTGTCCTTTCTGAATGTACTTGCTGATTCTGAACTCACTGAAATTAGACACATTAAATCATGTCCAGACCACCTTTTTCTGTTCATGTAAATTGGTGAATTTAGGATCCCTATTTCATCATTGGTGGCAGCAATTTTCTACTGTTTATCTAAGTGTGCATCAGGAAAGAAAAAGAGTTTGCCTTCTGTGCTGGGATCATTTCATCTGTTCTGCCTGCAGTGAAGTAGGAATGTACCTGGGCTTCTTTACTGTTTGCATGTGGACTTGGCAATGATATTGCTCGTTTCAGAAATTTTTTATCATCTGCACAGCTTTACCACATATGAAGAGCTCCACACTGCTCCTTTTCAGTTGTGTATTTTCTTTTGTACTCCCTACTGTCTGCTAGCAAATATGAAAGGTTTTCCCTGCTACAATTAAAACCAAAAGAGAGAAAAATTCAGGAACTACCTAAATGAAAAGTAAGACAAATGTATGTACAATTTGAAACTAAAAGAATCTGAATACAAGGCTCAATCTTGCATTCTTGAATAAATTTTGAATAAAAATACTTCTTAAATTACATACGTAGTTCAAGGCTGTGTGATTAAGGTATTTAAAAATGAGATAGTCAGACAATAAAATGGTTTTTCCTTCTTTGTGCAATATGAGCATCGGAGTAATATTATTCAAAAAAATGCTTGACATAACAAATTAGACTTTAGAACATTCAAACTGATAAACAGTGTTCTGAATAATTGATAAACTGATGAATGTCCAGAACATCTAGCATGAACCTGAAGATGTTACCATCTTCAACTACAGAGTTAAACCTTGAATTAAACCTGCGGATTAATCTTGAGGACAAATGTAGACAAAAGTCTAACTAATACCTTTATAGAATTTCACGGGGAATTGTGAAGTGGTATCACTGATGCCCCATTTGACAGGTCCAGAGTGTTGTTTCTCCTCAATAGCTCAGTATGGCTGCACATAAAGAACCTTTTTAGGCTCTGCAGTTGGCTATGAGTCAATGGAAGCTATCGAGTCTCCTGACATGACTGATGTCACACAGAAGTACGTACCATGGGGTTTGAAAAAAGGGGAATGTAGGCGGTATTGTGAGCTGTGTTTTCTGTATTAATATGTATAGGCTGTGCATAAGCACTGCTTGCTTCAGATCAACTTCTGAGGCCCTTATGGATCTTGTCTTACACCTGCCTAGATCCTGGTGTCTAACAGAGCTGTGTGATCTGAAACTGGTTGTTTCTGCCAAGGAAACACAAGTGCAATGTTGTTTGTTTTGGTGCTTAGACAATCTGCTTGTGTGTATTCCTTCCTGCCTCTCCATACATATGTGTATGTTTTTATATTTTGCTTACTGCTCAGCCAAGATGATCCAGGGCATCACTCATGCAGGTAGGACAATAGAAATTACGTTTCATGTGTCTGTGTCTCAAATTCAAAATAAACTCTTGCTGGAATACAGTCCCTCCAACTGGAGTGGCTTGTTTGTGTAGGTAGAATTGAAAATAAAATGTGGGCCCTGGATTAATCCTGGGGCAAACAAAAAAAAAATAAAATCCCTTGCTTTTTGAGTGATGTAACCGAAGGGGAATTTGGATCGGTGTTTACCTTGGAAAGTGGTGTGTTCAAACAAATCAGTGTATGCATTGCCATGTACATTTTGAGTGATTTCCTTAGAGATGCCTAGTACTATTGCTGCTTGTTTTAGGAGATCAATAAAGTGGGCATTTGAAAAATTGATATGTTAAGAGGAAGAGAAAGCTAAAAGAAATGCATGCTGAAAGAAAACAAAACTCACCGTTCTGGTAAAGCAATGACAAAACAATGTTGTGCATAAAGTGAGGTTGATAATAGCGCAGTTTCTTAAAACAGTATTTTTATCCTCCTGAGAAAAAGTAACAGCTGATAACTTGACCAGACTTGACTGATCTTGTTTGGTCAGACTGATTACAGGTTTTCTAGATGGTATTTAAGCCCTTGGCTTTTAACTTGCATCCAGCTGTGCACTGGTATTTTGTCAGAAAATTGATTAGCTCTTGAGGGTTTGTATTTAAAAGCTTCTCAGTGGCAGTAAGAATATATTACCTTGCCTTGAGAAAGCTCATGGTCTATTGCTGCTTAAGAAGATGGGTTTGCTATGCAGCCTTAGCTCTCACCTTGACAGTGGCCTTACTCTCACCTTGCTTTTCGGCACTGTCATGGTTGCCCCATGGCCTGGCTTGGTCTGTGGTTGTCACCACATGACTAACCTGGTGCCTACAGTGACATTAGTGTTGGAGAGTTGCCATTTGTTGGAGACAGTGACAGAGTGAGTCCTCTGGGACCTTTGAAACTTAGAGAACTTTATTTTAATATGTCTGTAACCAGTAATCTGATATAGAAGTAGTACTCTAGAAAGCTAATTTTAGCCTTTTCCATTTGCAAACTCCTCCTCCTTCGAAAGTGTGATTTATGCCTGTAGCATTTGTACCATAGCGTCAGGCACAGCGTCGCCAGCCGGGCGAGGAAGGGGTTTGTCCTGCTCTGCTCTGCCCTGGGGCCTCTCACCTGGGATACTCTGTGCAGTTTGGGGTGCCACAGTATGAAAAAGAGATGAAGCCATTAGAGACTGTCCAAAGGAGAGCAATGAGAATGGTGAAGGGCCTTGAGGGGAAGCCATACAAGTGACTGAGATCACTTGGTCTGCTCAGCCTGGAGAAGAGGAGACTGAGGGGAGACCTCATTGCAGTCTTCAGCATCCTCACAGGGGGAAGTGGAGAGGCAGGCACTGATCTGTGATGACCAGTGATAGGACCTGTGGGAATGGCTTGAGGCTGTGTCAGGGGAGTTTTAAGATAGATATTAGGAAAAGGTTTTCATCCAAAGGGTTGTTGGGTACTGGAACAGGCTTCCCAGAAAAGTGGTCACAGCCCCAAGCCTGACAGAGTTTAAGAAGTATTTGGACAAATGCCCTCCAGCACATGGTGTGATTCTTGGGGATGTCCTGTGCAAAGCTAAGAGTTGGACTCGATCATCCTTGTGGGTCCCTTTCAACTCAAAATATCCTGTGATTCTCTGTTTTTTCTTGTCTACTTTGAGGATTTTTCCTTAAAAAACTCAAGCAACTTAGTTAGAATTGATCTTGTGGCTACATTGGCCAACACAGCTGTACTGGGTGCAGATGCCCAGGTGCCTGTGGTGGTTCCCTGTGTGGAGAGACCAGGGCTGCCCCAGGTTGGTTCCAGCTGGCTTTGGCAGAGCCCTACAGTGACGGCAGTGGTGCCTCAGGGAAAGCCTGTGTGAGAAAGGGCAAGAACCTGTCAGAGCCAGAGGAGGAGGGAACAAAAAGAATGAGAAACAGCAGCACAGGGAATGCCAAGGTCAAAGGCACCCTACCATGGCAAGCAGGTATTCCCTGCAGCTGAGGGAGGACTCAGACTGGAGCAGGTACACATTCCCTGAAGGAACTGCTGTCCCTGCAAGACCATCCACGGGGTAGAGGAATCAGAAGTGAAGCTGAGCCTCGGGAAGTGGTGTGCTAATGTCTGTCACTTTTTCACTACCCAAACATATTTATATATTCAATAAATCAATTTTCCCCAAGCTGAATCTAATTTTCCTGTGGAGGTAATTGATAAGTGATCTTTCTTTATCTTGACCCAGAAACTTTTCACCTTATTTTCCCTGTGAGACAGGGAGAGTGAGCGAGAGGCTGGGTGGTGTTTGGCCCTTAACCAAGGCTAACTCACTACAGAATTGGGTGCTCAGTTGGTCAGGTAGTAATTCTGGTCCTTTTGAGATACCCTGAGTTGCAGCGCACGTGCAGAATGCTGGCAGGGGTGATGTGGGATCCATGGGCAACCTGTGCCTTGTGTGGCAGAAGCTGGAGGTCAGGAGTGCCCGGAGGCTCCTCAAAGTATATTGGGCACCTACCCATGGGCAGCTGGATCAAGACCTGTGAGCCTCAGATAAAGGTCAGAGCTTACCACAGCAAATCATGTTTCTCATTGTCCCCTTCTAAAGAAAAGGGGCTTGATACAAGACTGAACTCATTTTTATATATAGGTTTGAACTGAGTAGAACATTGCAAATCCTGCAGCAGAATTTTTGCTGCCCATCACTTTGTTTTTGTTGAGTTTTTATTCTGAACCAAGTTACATTAATCTGTCTATAAGAAATAAAATACCAGACTCTTTCGCCTCTCCTGAAAAACAGAATCATACTTGCTTCTGAACATTAAACAAGATGCACAAAAAAGCTTTTTTTGTTGATGCTATATTTTGGTGAGACTGTAGTCTAATTCCTATTGAAATTGGTAAAAGAAATGCATCCTGGAGTTGTATGAATTTAATTGGAAAATATTTCAGCAGACTGATTAATAATTAAGCAATAGTTTTTCGTGTAGTTCTAAGATGATAAACAAAAAAGGAAACTAAATCAGTCTAAAATATAGCAAGCATTCTTAAGAAAATATCCTTCAGAAGTGATCTTGTCTAAGTTATACTTGCTAGTAAAATTTTCTGGTCTTGGAAATTATTTCAAGATTTACTGAAGTTGTCAAAGAATTGGTAGAGAGTTATCTTGTGGTGTGCTGGCTGAAAACAGGTACGAGTGTCCACGAGATGGAAGCAGACACAAATAACTGTACATTTCAAAGCTTGCATATTGCGCATTGACTTTAGTTGTTCAAGAAAACACATGAAGGTACCATATAAACTCTCAAATAAGCATTTTCTGCTTTGTCTGGTGATTATTTTATTTTTTGCTAATATTGTATAATTGTTGTGGAGATCTCACCCTGTCAATTTAACATTCTTCGAGCTATATTTTGGTACAGTTAATATAGTTACGTGCAGGATTAACCTGGGCCTCCTGACATAGGATGGGTGAAAAGATTCTTGACTTAAATAGAAAATTCATCAGGTTTGACTTCAGGTCTGTTATTGGCAAATCTTGAGTGTCTGTGAGAGGTGGAGGGAGAAACAGTGTTTCAGACATTTAACTCAGTGAAGCCATCATTTCTTTGACCGTACGCTGGTGCCCTGGTATCTGTACTGTATAACTTTGGATCTAGTTGTCTGGCTGGTGCTGGAAGTCTTTGGTTTTTTTGAGTGATAAAAAAACTGTCTGTACATTGTGAAGGAAGCAAATTATCTATCAAGTTTGAGTGGAGTTTTGCTTGAGGACAGACTGCAAAACCAGTAATGTAACATGTGATTCAAAAATCAAACCTGGCAAGGCTTGGAACCATGGCCAACATTGCATATATTACAGTGAAGACTTGCTGCATTGCTTATTTTATGGCACAAATATAACCACCAATAAGAAAGGAGTTTCTGTAGAAGTGAGAGAAGCCTCTCAATACAACAGACTTCAATAATTTTCTGAAGATCTGTTTCTCTCCAGCACTTAAACGTCTAATCTTACAACTCGGGCTGCATATATTAACACTATGACAAACCTGAAAAATAATTTTTCCTCCATTCAGGAAAGACTTGTTTCTGTCAGAGCATGTTTCCCCCTCTTGGTAACTTGACAATTGCTTGGGGCTTACAGAATTGGCTCCAAGGAGCCTGGGTTTACTGTAAGGGCCATGTCAAAGCTGTTAGTTTTCCTTCAGGCAGACAGTCTTCATCTGTATTTTACCTGAAATGTTTTTCACATTTGGCCTCAAGTTGTTTTATGTGTGTGTGGATCCAATAATTGGATTTGGAAACTGATGCCTTTTGAAGATTTCCAAAAAAGTAGAATAAAATTAATTATTAAAAGAACCCATCTTCTTGCAGTGATTTCAGTACAGTTATGATGTTTTAATGCACTGGGGAATATTTAAAAAACTGAGCATTTTATAGAATAATACAGGTCATCTTTGTGTTTTTTCTCTGGTCTTCTCATTTGCCTTCTTTACCAAACTTCTAGAAGGCAAAACGTATTTTTGGGTGCAACTACAAGTCAGCTGGAATATAAGGGTGTTAGCAACCTGGAGAGGTACATGGTGTGTTGTTGTGTGATACAAGAGACTCAATATCCAAGTTGCAGAAGATAACTGAAATGCTGCAAAGCCTAATTTTTATGACATTATCAAAAAAAGAGTGCCATGACAAATTTCTTTTTGGTGTATCACCAGAATCAAAGAAATATAAAAAACTAATAATTCTGTCTGAAGATGTCCAACTTCAATTTCTGATTCTGATTTTATTTTTATCTGGCTGCAGTGGGACTCCGACTCCAGCTTTGGATGCTGATGTTACCACACTGAGAGGTCAGTTTTCATCTAACTCCTGTTAGATCTGAATTCTTAGGAAACTGAGAAATTTGATGGTGTTTGGACTTCAGAAAGAACTGAATTTTTGCTATAATGCTGTTTGTAATCTGGAAACCATGTTATATGCTGACATTATTTTGTTATTGCATGAATCAAGGAAATCCTACTTCAGAAATTAGTTCTGTGCACTTTTTACTGCCCTTAATTTCATGTTTCCAAAAATACGTCTGCTTAGGCAGAACATTAGCATTTTATTCTAATTAGTGTATTCGATACTTTTCCTCAGGCTCTTCAGGTATTTCCTTGTGCTGTTGCTGCCATGATGACAGGAACAGGAATCAAATTTGACTCTTGGTTTATGCTTGCTGAACTGCTTCTGTGTAGCTACATGTACATGGGTATTAAAAAAAACCCCTAAAAGCAAACAAAATAATATTGTTCTCTTTCAAACTCAGATGCAGCTGCCAATGTCCCTCCCCCTCATGAGATCTCCATTGAGAGTCCTGCAGGTGGTACCATCCAGGAGACTGACGGTGTAGACACCACTGTGAGTGGTTTTTTCATGGGATTCAGCATTCTGTTGCCTTTCCGAAATTATATTCTTGACGGTTGTTTATATTTTTCTCATACTGAAGGGTGTTGTTAGCATGGTGTGTTAACACAAACTAAGATTTCATAAAACCAAGGCATGGAACTTCTAAAGGACAGCCTTGAAGAATCTGATTCTCTGCTCCTTTTCCTCTGCTGATATAGCTGAACTTTTATTTATCATCTTACAACTCACCTTTACTGTGATATTTAAACGGAGCTCACAGCACATGGAAGGCTATACCCAGTACTTAAAACATCTCTGTAGAAGTGAGCTGACCACCACATAGGTCCTAGGGAAGTATTTGCTTCCAGGAAAAAGCTCCTCTGGATTTAAATTTTAATCCCAGCTCTAGAGTCCAACTGCAGTATTTGTGGGCCTACATGACTGAAGAAAATTTTGCAAACCAGTGGAATGAATCAGCTGGCTTTTGTTTTCTTATAAAAATGAAACTCTCAATGGGTTACGGAGGAGCTTACAAAGTTTCACGTGCTGCATATAAGTGGAAGCTGATTTATGGTACTGGGTTTAGCTGGGCATTGTTCCATCACAGTGCAGCCACGAACAAAGCTGAGCCAAACTTTACTTTCTTCTAGAGCTTTCAGGGCTGACTGGAACTCTGATATTGGAGTAAATACTGAATATGAAACAGGCAGACAGCTTCTGACTCAAGTCCAGGGTCTGGCTTTATATTATGTACCAAGAACACTTGTGGTTTGGTCCCATGTACAGCATTATTCTTTTTTAAAACAGAGCTGCCTCTAGTATTTCTGCTGGAGCAGAGTATAGGACCACTCAGTAAATCAGAAAGAAACCAGAACTAGAATGCTGCTGCAGCAGTGTTTTCACTCTATACAATTATATCACACCTCATCATCGCTCTGTCCAGCCAAAAGGCATCACAGATTACAAGACCAAGAGTGAGCAAAGCTAATTTACACTTACATGTTGACTGTACCAGGTTTTGGGGGACTGATAAATGATTTAAACTACATGTTGTTGCAAACAGCCATATGACAGCAGTATATATGTGCCTGCTAAGTAGAGTACCATTCACTGTGGTATTTAACAAAAGTACCCAGTGAAAAAGGGTTGGAGTGGGGGAGGAAGAGAATTTCACTAAAACTTTTTGGAGGGTCCCTAAACAATGTTTAAGTTGCTCACTGGTGGCAGATAAACTTTCTGGAGAAAGGTTTTTCCATTTCCTGCACCATACATTGCTTGGGCTGCAGTTTTGTTGAAAAGGTCTGTTTTGTTTGCTCTCTTTTTTCCTTTTTAATGGAGAAAAAGTAGCAACTGCATGTAAATAGCCAAAGACGACAAAACCTCTAGCAAAAGACATTTGGCTATTTGGCTAAAGTTAACTTAAGCCAGCCTTCCCATCCCTCCCCCACAAACCTCACTTTTTTGGGGGGATTTTTTCTTGTGTCTTTCAGTATACCACAAGGAATAGCGTGCTGGTTTTAAAATACTAGGGAACTAAGCAGAAAGCATTCTTCCTGTGTTGCTCAGTCATTTAAATCAGATTAAAACTTGGCAGTCCCTGCTGCCTGTGGCAGCCCTGTCAGCTACGTGCTTCCCTGATGCATTGCACAGACACTGCCGTGGGGCTCCTTGGGCACCCGTAGACCCACCAGGTGAAGGTCACTGCTTTAGCTTAGCAGAGGTCCCTGCAGGTTTCCTAGTGCCCATTGTATGCCTTGGGGGGATCCTTCGCTTACTGAGGCTGAACAACACAGGGTGTTGTTCCAAGTGTAGAACTTGGCAAAGGTGACTTGTCTTCCAGGTGGAATAGTAAGTAGGAGTCTTGTGATAAATGAGTAAATTTTGGGTAAATCGACCTAGGCTGACTGGGCTCAATTGAGCTGTTTGAGTATCTGTGGTGGTACTTTACATTGCCTCATAAACATTCCATACAAGTGGATTTCTGTAGGTACCAGAGGTCAACTAGAGGGACTTGCACTGAAGGTGTCCAAATGGAAAATAGCATTATCTGTAATACGCGAAGTTTCAAGAAATGTTTTTGTTTAGTAGATTGCCTCAGTAGTTGCTGCCTCTGTCCCTGAGGCCTCATGAGCACTCCATTCCAGTGCAAAGCATGCAGGTTTGCTGATGGCTCAAGTGAGGATGCTGAGCTTTGCACTGCAGTCTTCACGTGTGATTGAGTATATCCGTGACCAGCTGTGTTGCCCACTAATAGTGGGCCCTGAGGTGCTCCTGTCCATACAGGGCTCAGGTTTTCTGCCCCACGAGGAGCCAGAGAAACCTGCAGATCTGTAACCGCTGGAGAAGTTTCTGTCTTGCATAAGAAAGATATTTGGACCCAAACTTGGGAATATAGAGTAGTGTTGACAGATGGGAGGCCATTTGCATACATACATATCTAGGGTTGGGTTTTACATGGAGTAAATCCACAATAGGTAGGAATCTTGTCTGTGGTGAGTAACAAGGATTTGTTTCTTCAAAAAACTCAAAGGGCAAAACAAACAAACAAACAAAGGCATTAAATCAAGTCTTGTTTTCTCCCTTCTTCCTTCCCTTCCAGATCAATAATGAGATAAAGAAGCAGGATGAGAAGCTAGCGAGACCCGTAACTGAGCAGATGATTGAGTTCAACATTTTGATTGTTGGTGAAAAGTACAGTGAGGAGCTGAAGGACCCAGCTAGTGTGGAGCATCAGCTGCTGTCTGAACAATTCATTTCTCAGGTGATTACCTCCCCTAACTTCCTTTTCCCTTTTGCTGGCTCTGAAAAGTTAAAGTAGCACAAGGCATTGCTGTCAGGGCTGCTTTTATCTCATGGGCTGCACAGAATCAGCTTAGGGCTTTTCTTGTCCTGAGGCAGGCTGGAAAGTACTCCCTACTATGAAAATACACTGCTCTGTCTGACATGCTGCCCGTTCGAAGAAGCAGAGTGCCATATATTGTGTGTAGCATACCACTTGTCAGCGACCCTAGTTTTCTTTTTGTGATCATGAAATAGCCTGCTATAACTTTTGCATGCAAAAAAGGTAAAAGTATGCTTTTGGGAGGGTCAAAAAATTGTGCTGAACCCCTGAATGGGGATATAGTCTTAACAGGATCTTTCTGAGGGATCGTTCTCTCATTTTCTTTCCCCCATTTTCTGATTTCCTTGGTTTACTTTGCCTCATGTTAACAAGAGAAGCTAATTCAGGTGTTACTAATAAATGCAAAATATTCACACTTATTTTAGTCCTTTAAAGACCTGTTTCTACCAGGGCTGGCTCAGACCCTTCCATTCTTTCAGAATTTTTCAGTACCTCTCCCTGTCAGTGTTACTGCAGTAGAGCTTTTAAACTCACAGAGAAGTGACAAGTCTCTTGTTTGCCTCTTGATGCATCTTAATTAGTTCTTAAAGTTGCAGGACTTGAAAATCTTAAATTTCAAAAAGACATTTAACATCTCTCTAGTGACCAGTCTGCCTAGAGTTTGTTTCAGTGCTTTCTAATCAAGTCTTCAGTTTGAATTATTCTGTAATTAGCTGTTTTGTGGAGTGAAAAAGATAATCTGAGGGTCTTGGCAAACCAGCCTTCCAGCACTCTCAAATAAGACAGGTCCATCAGGATCTGCCTGTTTGGGAATGCACTGAAATGGGATAGAGGATATCTTAACAATTACTGTCTATACAGAGCAGATGATAAATGGGGAGATGGGAAGAAGCCGCTAACAGCAGAACTCATTTGTTATTTGTGCTCAGAAGAAACATTCCTTTGAATGAACTCTTGGCAATGCAGTGAGATCCTCTCTGAAATCAAGGCTGCCAAGACAACTCTTGCTCCTCATTTACACCCAGAATCAGCAGTTCATGGGACCTCATTTTAAAACCCCTTCAACCAATTCTTAAACACATGCTTAAATCCCATCGGAGTCAGTGGGAATCAACTATGGCATAGACTGCTAGGCACATACTTCAAAGAAAAATTACGTAGGTGCATTGTACATATAAATGTAGACATAAATGCATGATTTATTTTAGTTGGTTTAATTTGTATGCTACAAATAAAGTTACTGGCCAACCAATATACAAATGCATTCTTAAAGTATGATAATATATTGCTATCTCCTAGTTGTGCTCTCCCTATTGTTTTCAATTTTTTTAGTTTATTTTATCTATAATGGTGGTAATTTTATTGCCATAATTTTCTTGGGTAAGGGAGTTTGTATTCCTTTTTTCTTGGGAGAGGCATCAAGGGTGCCACATGGCAGCTCATCATGAGGCTTATCTTTTCTATAGCTTTGCTTCCTTCTTTGTCCCATTTAGTTGGGGTTCTCTGTTGAATCCCTTTTACTGGGGCTAACCATGTGCCAGATCCTGGGCCAGATGGGAAAGAGATGTACTCTTCACTGCAGCCAAGAAGCATCACCACAACTGTCACAAGTTGCTAGCGCAGGCTAGACATCTTAATTTTCCTAGTTGTGTGGCCAAGTAGCAATGCCATAGTGTGTGTGTGTATAAGAAATGTCAGATGGGACAGAGTCCACCTGGCACATGGATGTTCCACTCCTTTGATCCCTTGCCTGGTTTTCTCTGAGCTTGAATAAAAAAGCTCTAGAAAAGAAAGAGAGTCGGCAGCACTTTGATTGTTTAAGTCTCACCAGAGACAGTGTAAAAATAGGGATACTGGGGAGGGGAACAAGAATTTTCAGAGTAAAAAATAATCCTCAGCTGTCAAGGATCTTTTGCAAGCTACAAAAACCTCCAAACCAGCATGAGCCTTCAATATTCTAGATCTTGATTTTGTCTCATGTAGCACAGTTGACTACTGAATTAGGCCTGGATGTGCTGCCATTTTGCCATTCCCAGTTGTCTCTTTTGAATAGCACTGCTTGTCACACCTGAGCCCCTTGTGTGTTTAGGACAGTGGGGATGGGCCGTGTTTTGCACTGTGTAATGCATTAGTGCCTCTTCAGAGTCTGAGAGGTCCCTTTCCTGTGGCAGCTGCTGCTCCACATGTTTAAGTTGCTAAGATCCAGAGCATTTTCCTGAACTCTTTTTAATCCAGAGAGGTTTCATAGGTAATGGAAACTCTTTGGGCAGAGAATAATTTGTGCTGCATAGATGAGAAAAAGAATATAGTCTGCCATGGGCAGTGCAGATCTCTGGAGTCTACTTGAACGTTTATGTGCAGTTCTTGGGGAATGCTGGATGTTGTTCTTCATGCTTTTGATTTTCCCTTTTCCTTTTCTAATAATGAAACAATGTCACCCAAACTACTCTTCCATAAAGAAAGAGAATAGTCGACCATTTTTTTCCCCATTAGGTATGGCAGCTCAGATATACATTTGGAAAATACTGAAAACACTTCCTGATTTTTCATCACATGAGTAGGGTGTAGGTGTATTAATCTTTTGTTTTTCCTTCAAAATAGATTAAAAGTGTATTTGAAGGACTACCTGGATACAAGGACATCCATATCCTGGATTACAGGTAAAAAGATACTGATGTATATGTAGTGATTGAAACTGCTCATGTGTAATGGTGCAATGAGCTAACACGATGCTTGGAAGAGTGTTGGGCATGTGTGTGGGAGTTCCTTGCATGTGTTAACCGAAGGGCAAGTGCTTTCTTATTTGGTACCTCTATATACAGCAGTTGAAATAGAAATACAGAACTGTATGTAAATATAAATATCGTGGTGGTTTTTTTCTTCTGGCACCCACCAGTGAATCTCACATAAAATGTTTGCTGTGATTTTAAGACATCTCATTGAAGATTCTTTTGTGAAATTAAAGGTTATATTAGTATCTGATACTTCTTCTGTACTGTTGATATCTCCAAGCATTAAACAAAGAAGAACGTAGAAACCATTTTGGAAAAATGTGTTGCATTTAAATTTCGTTTTCAACTTCTTAATGTTAATTTGGACTGACTCTAAAGGTTGGTGTTTAGAATGTGTAAAGGTCTTTCTCTCTTGGATTAAAACAAAGGTGGGTAAATAATTTGATAAATGATATGCAATAACTCTCTTTATTCCTGTATTTTTATAAAGACTAATTTCCTCAAACTGATTTGTGCTTCAGAATGATGTTTTAAATTAATTTGCTAGGTTAATGCATCACACATCTAATGCCTGAGTTTTGGGGTTTATGAATCACAAGTTGTGATTTTTCTTGAATGGACTGGACATAGCTTTCAGAATCTGAGGACGCTGTTCATGAGTTAATCTAAATTGTGTTTTCTTTGAGAATGTAAGCTGTGGTCCTTAGAATTTATTGCCTGGGACATTTTAGCTAGAGTACATTCAGGTACCAAAGCAGCTATAGTGAGAAAGGTTTTGTGGCTGGAACTCTAGACTGTGTCCAGTTTTCAGTCTGAAAGGTAGCAACACCTTCCATCTTGGTATTTGCAGTCTAGTCCATTTGCAAGCTCTTGGTTCATTTGGGAAGATAAATAAAAGGTTGGTATTTCTGGCAGAGCACCAGAGCTCTCTGCTGTGTTGTGCATGACAAAAACCCATGGTTATAAACTAGAATAGAATTAGTGAGCCTTGATCTCCTTTATCTTTAACTGCATTATTTGCAATAAGCTGAGACAGTTCTGCTCTGTTGATTCCTTGGGATCGATAGGAAATATCTCAGTCCAGTAAAAGCAGATCAGTTTATGTAGCAGAATAACTATGCAACTTAGAAGTATTTAGATGTATGTATTTTCAAATTGGTGTGCCCAGTAGAACACCAAAGCAAATTTGTTAAAATTATAAGGCTTAAAGGAAATTATGACTTTGATTTAACAGGTTTTGCTGTTCTGTTTTGTTTTTATATTCAGCCCTTCTGAGGAAGACAGGTAAAGACAATGTTTTTATACATATTGTCATAATACGGATGGAAAAACCACATTTTTGTATATCTCAGCAAAGGCATAGCGAGTTTCCATGAACAATTTTAAAGAGAATGAGCATTCTAATTTTAGAAGAAAGTTTAGATAACACAAATCTCTTCACAAACTGTAGCAACTGAAAGCCATCCCCTACTACTGTGCACTTCTGTAGGTTAAGATGCTGTTCACAAGGGCTGTGATGCCCTTTTCCAGAGAGATGATGGTGTTGTAGTTATTTGTTAAGAATTATTAAAGGCGACTGACAGCACAGTTGTATTAAATCTAAATGTTACATTTGAGGAGCATGCTCTGTTCCATCTTTGCTGTGCCTTTTCACTACTGCTGTCCTTTTTTTGATTTCCTCTGCTGACAGTCAGTGCCCGTGGTGGGCCTGTGGTGGACTCATTTCAATGATAAAGCCAGCAGCAAAACTTCAGCAGGCTCCTCGTTTTAGTGGGTGTGTTTGCAGATTGTCTCATGTGTCTGGCACTGGGATTTCAAAGACTTCTCTGAACAGAATAATCATTTTAGCAATTCAGTTCAGCTCTGAGAAATGAGGAAAACCTGTATTCGGAGCACATTTTTCTAGTGCTGCATAGATTACTTAATTTTCTTGCTATGTCCTGTGTACAGCCAAAATATGTCATATTTTCTAATGCTTTCTTGTGCCTAAGCCCAGTGCATGGTAAATCAGATTGCTGCCTATGCTCTCATGAGGAAAAGGACATCCAAATATATTAAAAAAAAGAAAATTAAGAAAATGGAGGAGGAGAGTTAATGAAAAAAACCCCAAGCTGTACACAGATACAAAACTGAGTTATAGAATAAATGATCACAGTAAAAGTTCCCAATTATAAGCTGTAATAAGTACCATTTTATTGCTGTTAAAGACAGTCTTTCAAGCAGGTTGACTCTGCACAGTGACAGTGATCAGGTTTCTCACTTGCTACTGTAGATTGCTACTATATACAGCCTGTTTTTCCTTGCTGTTTTCATACCTCAGAACCATTTCCATCATTGGCATGACCTTAAAATCACCACTCTCACCACTGCCTGAAGGTGGGCCCATTAATAATGCTGGCAAAAAGGCAGCATTTTTGTCTGCCTGTGGTTTGTGCGCCATTCACTTACAGAAACACAGGGCTGGGACCAGGCTAGGTGTCAGATTTTGGTAGCCTTTTCCTTGAGAACTTGGCAGTGGTGGAAAACATAGGCAGATGCAAGTGTGAAAAGAATGAAATAGTTTTTATTTAGAATCCTTTGAAGCCATATATTTTTATATTAAAAGGGGTATTGAACAGGTTCTTGGGAAAAACTATCATGGTTTTTGCTATACTTTGGAAAGCCTGGCATTTCTCATCTGTGTTCTCTTTCCCTTTGTACAACTGAAGTGGGGTAGAAGTTCACTATGCTGTTACATTTGATGGAAAAGCCATCAGCAATGCCACCTGGGACCTGATTAACCTGCATTCCAACAAGGTGGAGGACAACTCCTTTATGGGCATAGAGGATAATCCAACAGTTGTGTACACCATCAGTGATTTCCGAGATTATATCGCTGAAATCCTCCAGAAAAATGCTTTGCTCGAAAACACTTCCTTGTCTTTAGACCCTAACTCTCTCCAGCTTACTAACGGTGGGTATTAATTATGATGCATTGCTGGGTCACACTTTTGATTTGTTTATAAAAAAAATCTCAATTAATTATTAAACTGCCCTCTGAGCAATTAAACAGAAAGAACAAACCCAACTAGCTTGTTTTGCTCTTATCTTAACCAGGCCAAATCATCAGCAGTAGCATCCCGTTTTTGATCCACTAGCTTTGCCTTTTTTTTTTTTTCCTTTTTTTTTTCCTTTTTTTTTTCNTTTGACGCTGGGGTTTGTGATGTGCAATTCAGTAATGCTTCCAAAAATTAATAGGAATCGGAGGGGAAACATGGTTCACATGATGCACATTGCACCAGGCTGACCTTAGTTGGCCTTGAGCAGCACAAAGGAAATACCTGGGTTATTGCTGAATATTCAATCATCCTGCTAAAGGGGACAAAAGAGGGCTGTACTCCTATGTTCTCATCTTTCCTCTACACTTCCTGTCAGTGATCTGGGGGCATTTCCAGAAACAAAATCTCTCTGGCAAACTTTTTGAAAAGATTTTACTCACAAATCTGAGGTCAGAGAGGGTTTTTCACTCAGTCTTCCAACATAACTTCCTCACACTGCTACAGCAGCTTTTAGATCCCAAGTATTTATATTTCCACAGTGAAAGAAATACTGCACCCCACATCAGAAGACCCATCCTGGATTACTGAGCATCCAGTTGTGCTGGAGCGCCCGGAGTTCGATGTGAGTAAGGTTCTGAGCAGAAGCCTTTGGACACATTTGAACAACTTAACTCAGCAAGGTGGAATTGTAGCCAGCACCCAGAGCTTCTCTATCCTCTTGTACACGCAGAATAAGTAGTAACGAAGGCACACAGTTTTTACATTAAGTAAAAAGCTATCATATGACCATTTGGTATGTGTTGCACAGAAGTTTTTCGCGGTCATCTTCTTTAGACTGTATACTGCTCTAAAGACATGAGTCTTCTTTCCATTATCCTACCTTTTGTTGGAAAGAAAGAAATGTAAACGCTAAAGATGGCTGCTGGAAGAGATACAATGCTAAGTTTCATATGCTCTTTTTTTGCTGTATTGTTTTCACAGAAAATTCTCAGCTTGGTTTTAAAATTATGCCCATCCCCCTAACGGAAACAGAAAAATAGCAGGCAGTGAAATTGTAATGATCTCCTCTGATTACCTCTGGAACAACCCAGGACGTAGGTTGAGGTTGCCCAGTGGACAGGAGACTCCATACCCCTGGCCATGTCTGTACAGTGCAAAGGGACTTTAAGCAGACATAACGAGTTAGGTGCCAGCAGCACTGAGGTCAAGCCAATTAGTTCTGCCAATAGTGAGAACTCTGAATGGTGGAGCATTGTCTGGGCAGTAGGTTTCTGCTCTGAGCTCTGCTGTGTAACACAGATGTGCCTGCCATGAAGAAATGAGTTCAGAACATGCCGTAAAATCCAGGTCCACTTATGCTGGATGGTAGGTTCTCACTAAGTCCATTATGAGATAGTGTTGTGACAGACACCTTTAATTTCAGGTCAACTTCTGGAAGCTTCCTGTAAGCAAAATGTATACTCACTTGACAGAACCCAAATATTGTTAGAATGGACACAGATATAATATCCTTAATTTCATGCCAGATTTCACTGAGGTTTAAAAAATAATCACTGATATATAAAATACAAATTTATATGAATTTTTCATAATGGCTTAGACATGGTGTGGATAAACATGAATTTAATTAACTTTCAGAAAACGGCTTTCTCTCTACTAGAGCGACCTAACTAGTTGAAAATACTGCAGATGTTTATTTTAGTAAGACAAAGAATTCTTCCATCTTTACATTCTATCTGTAAATAATCTGGCAGATGTGTGGAAAATAAGATTTTATAGTAGCAGTAGCTTTGCAGTAATAATTTTTAACCCCGATTTAATATATAGTATGTATGAGAAAAAATTCTGGAAATTATATCATTCTAATCATGGGCTATGAATAAAGTAATCTATGCCTTCAGTCAAGAGCTTTAATTATGTAAAGGATATTAAATGCATGCCCAAACCAGCTGTGTATGATCTGCAATACAGAGATAAATTGGGAAGTAACTTCAGATAAATTTAAGAAAATTATAAACATGCTTAAACCATAAACAATTGATCAACGACTTCCACAGATGTCAAACTTCTACGGTTCAAGTAAATATTCTTAAGAAGATCTGCTAGCTATGGAAAAGAATTTTGCTACGATTCTTCTTAGCTGATTTGAGGATAAATTCGATTTGTATTATCATACATACTCATGACATAATGTGGGACTGCCATGACTTCACCATCTGATTGCTAGCAGATGGTACCACTAATTATTTTCTTTGAGTTTTACAGCTCTCTTAAAAAGGGAGGCAAAAATCAAGTCTAGTTTTTTAAATCCATATTTTCTTGTTATTTCTGTTGAGTTGTAACAGGTAGAATGCTCTGGCTTGCTGAATACAATGCCTTTCTGGCAGCAGAAAGTGGAAAATCAGGGAGGGGGTTTTGTGTTTGCAGTCATCTGTCATATTTGTAAGCCTTTCAAAAGACATTAGTGAAAACCAGAACTTGCCAATATGATATTAAACTTGCTAATATAATGTATTGCATTGTAAGAAGAATCTTTGAATAATGTTAGTTGCCATAGGAACATCTATCCACATTCGAATAAATGATGAAGTGCAATCCCTGGCAACTAAGTGCTCACATAAAAAAAACCCAACCATATTGAGAAGCTATTGCTGGTAGTCCTTATTCATTCTTTATGGAATTTATATGTGTAATTTGTTTCTAATTTTGTATAGTGACTGTTTTTACAGCTTTGTAGTGTTCAGTTTTGCCAAAAAATATAATTGCTGAAGCACATGTCTATATGTTATATATACTTTTCAACTGATTGTTACCATATAAATTAAAGAATGTAAGGAGCCTGTGGTGGCATAAGAACTGGTATTTTTAAATGTGATCAATACAGGTAAACAAATAATTTCATAAAAATACCTTAACTTGCCTGTTTGCAAAGCATTCAAATGCAGTTCAAATGAAGCTGAAAATTTAATTCACCCATATTTCAACCAGGAGTAAAATTTCAAATTGAAAATTATTTGGGTTCTTCCTGTTGTTCCTGCTGGTCAAGTAACAGAAAGAGCTTTGACAGGAATGGGAGCTACAGAATTAAGTTATTTTGAACTGTAATACTTATTAGAGAAACCTGTGTCTATTGCCCACTTAAATTTGCTTGCCACTATCAGGAGTTGGTCAGTTCTTAGCAAATTGCTGCTTCTTGAAATTGCTTGGCAATTTTTCATATCCTATGGGGTTTTTGGCTGTATCAGACTACAGCACAGCACTATATGTCGGCAGATGTCCGTGTGAAGCACTAATTGCTGATTTTAGACTGGCAGTTTGTTTTTGTAGCCTTGACCAAATAACTTATCTCTTTATTGGCTTTCCCTCATTGGACACCATGGTAGTAGATTAATATTCAAAGATGAAATCTGCTAACTATTTTAACTGTAAACCAAATAAAGATTGTGGTGCGAAGTAGTAAGTAAACAGTGCGGAAATTGCAGGTGTAGAAACAAATTATTTTTTCACATTTCAAACAATTCCCAGATTCATTCTGCATACTCTTTTTTTCTTCATAGTTACTGCTGATAGATTTTTTTTTTTTTCTGCACAGGCATTTTGGCTTTGAGACCAAAGTTATTCCAGGTTCTAAATGTTCTTCTTTACACTATAGTCTTTGTTTCCCTCCTGGATTCTCATGCCCACAAACTAAAAGTTATCAATAAATGTTCACTGGGCATGTATACATTCAAGCTCTGTTTCTATGCTGTTTCATGTATCATAGTAAGTGCAATATTATAATTACTGTATTTATTGTGTAGCTGATGAATAATAGCTTTTAAAACCTCGCCATGCTTTAGAAAGGCAGGCAGAATTTATCTTTGATTTAATTAGAGATGGACAGATTCATTTTTTAAGCATAGGCAAGGATATGGGGTTGGGTGTACATGGTAAATCTCTTAATACTGGATGTGATGCTGCATTCCAGTCTGAATGACTCCTTCTCTTTTTAATGGACATGACTGGGCATGGTGTATGCCACAGGGATGTGCATTTTACATGCATATTGCACACCATTAGTAAAGGGTCTATATTGGCCAACCCTCCCAGTTCAGCCTCTCCTGGTGCTGTGCATTGCTCTCTTGCAGAGGCAGTAGTACAAGACTTTGCAGTTGCCTGCTGTTAACACCCTCTGTGCGTTCAGCCCAGTGCAGACAACCAATGGTTCCCATGTAATAGTGAAAATATTAATAGCGGGTTTGTGTTCCAGGACAGCACCTTTTTAGCTGAACGTCCTTCAGCTGATGAATCAACAGTCAGCAATGCCTTGCCCTTTGATTACACCAAACCAGATTCCACTTCAGATAGTGATCAGTCCAGTGACAATGAAATCCAGCCAAGACCAGAACACATGGACTCAGAGGCTGGTTTGGCACCTGAAGCTCCACTCTTCTCAGAGGCTGATGTCACTTCTTTACCTGATGGGTCAGATTTAGAGGATGGGAATCAGACTCCTCATTCGGTCCCTGCACCAGTGTTGGATCATGATTCTGAGGACTCTCTGGAATGGTTTTCAGCCCCCAGTTCTTTAGATGGTAAGTTAATGCCCTTGACTGAAGTTTAAATTTGGCTGCCAGTTTTTCTTGATACTCACCAAACTATAGTTCACCAAAATGACTTTTCAGAAAGGTCTAAAAATTGGCTTTCTTTTTCTGCTAGTTTTTACCATTGCTAGGTGCATGTATTCAAGAACAATATATCAAAGTAAAATGCTTGTAATAGCTAACAATACCTGTTTATCCTTTCTGAAAATGATACACACATGATACTTGTTTAATTTCATAGAGTTAATTTTGTATGTCTTGACTTGGCCCAGATAATATCTGAATGGAAAGTGGCAGATGTCAGCAGGGGCCAATCTGACTGGCATATAGACCAGGATATATTATAGGAAACATGTGAAATACAGATAATAAAAGTAATGTAATTTGACAGTTTTTATCATAAACAACAACTAATTGGAAATTTATTTTTAGTGAGTGAAGATACTGGACTATCTGAAGACCTTTTGCCTCCAAGTCCGTCTCACTTTGTGCCTGAAGAATCTCCATGTACAGATGATTATGCAGTTCCTCTGCTTTCTGCGCCAACAGTGGCCTCTTCATCAGTCATAGAGACTGATGTTAAAGAAACAGTATCTGCTGAGAAGGAAGAATTAACTCAAGGTAGTCCTGAGGGCAGTGACAGTGCAGACTCTGTGGAAGAAATTCCTTTTCCCTTAGAAGTACCCCCTATGGAAGACGAAACTGATATGTTTCTTGGAGATAGAGTTATATATGATGATGGGTCTGGTTCAGCTTTTGATGGTTCAGGAAAAGAAATGGAATCAAGTATCTGGCCTTGGGAAGAAGCAACACTGGAACCAGTTTTCTACCCTGGTCCTGATAGCTGGCTGGAAGATGACAATGAGTCTTTGTTAATCAAAACTGAGGATATTCCTGAAGGAATGATCTTAGACTATATTCTTAACTCTGGGAATAAATTAGATTATGATCCTTCCAAAGATGAGAATGAAGGTGTAGTCAATATAAAAGATTTCCCTGATGAGTCTGAAATATTTGTCTTTCCAGAGACTACAACTCCACCAATACCTCTGTTACAGACAGAAGAACTATCATCTGTGGAACCATCTACACAGACAGAAACATTGGGCATGTATGATTCTTCTTTTGTTAAACCCTCCTTGGTTTTGGAGCCATCAGTGGATCATTCCTCTGTAGACATGCCAACTGGAGAGGTGCCTGTCTCACCACAATACACGGATCTGTCTGTGGAAGATCATCTCCTTACATCTACAGGACCTGTAAGTATGGAGCAACCTGAAGAGCCTAGAGTAGATCAGAACATAATTTCTGAAGAAACTGAACATCCAGAGGAAGACGGGACAATGGTAGAAGAACTATACACAGTAAAGCAGTCAGATGTAATGGAAGCTGCTACAATAGGACACTTGGATACAAGCTCTTCAGAAACTATTCTGACTGGAGGTCCTTCCGTGGTAAAGCCCGATGCTTCCATAGAAGAGCAGCAAGCCCTAGATTCATCACTGGCAGGCCAGGACACTACTGGACTAGCAGTGAAGAAACCAGATGATGCTTGGCCTACTGACAGAACACTAGAAACTTCCTTAGATCAGACAGTGCAATTAGCAACGCCAGCTGCTGCTCAAGTTTCAACTGCAGCTCCTTCTGCAATAGATCGGACCACTGCCCTGGAGGACTTTGCTGGGCAGGATGTCACAGACCATGTTTCCATGACCTTCAGCACTGCTGTGAGTTATGAAACAGTGAGAGTAACAACAAGCAGCGTTGAGCTTCCATCCCGTCTTCCTCCTGTCTCATCATTGCCTGCCTCAACAAAGCTGGGAGATGAAACGACAAGAGCCCTAGACCTGGATCGTATGAGCACTGTCCACTTTTCTCCTGAGCGCACTGAGGAGGGATGGAGAATGACCGAAAGTCACATGGAGCTAACAACTCGTGTCCAGTCCACAGAGATGGCCAGTGTGGCTTGGGCCACGCATGAAACTCACTATAGCAGTACTGTCCCATCCCGAGCTCTAGTTGTGTTTTTCAGTCTTCGGGTTACCAACATGATGTTTTCAGAGGACCTGTTTAATAAAAACTCCCCTGAATACAAAGCATTGGAACAGCGATTCTTGGAACTGGTAAGAATCACTTCTATGCTAAATATCCATTACCAGAGAGACACAAATTGTTGGTAATGATACTTAATCATCTCTCTTGCAGAGCGCAACTCAAAACTGCTGCTTACAGATATTATTTGTGTCCCTCCATGTAAAAATTCCGTCTGGAAACAGGTGGTGGGATGGTTGCCTTTTATTCAGTCAATAGTCTCTCTAAAGTGGAACTTTTTAGTTCACTTTTTAGTGATGCGTTAACTTCTCTGCAACATGTTCAACTCACCTTAAGGGGTTGCTCAGGGAGCTAAGCTGTTCCTAACCCAGACGATGACTAGCAAAGCCTCACAGGAGTTACACAGCAACAAATTTAACTGGGAAATTCACCTCTTCTGACTGAAAGGAACATTTTGTTGTGGGAGATAAGAGAACAGAGTAGGGAGGGGGAAGTGGGACGTGCTTGAAGGAAAAACCCTGATGATAATGTCTGGTACTTAGATCAAGGGAAAGCACAATGTGTGTCCTGAGAACTGTATTTCTGAACTGTAAATTTTTAGAAACTGCCTGACAATTGGTATGCTCTTAAGAACTACCTGAAGTACTTGGCCTTCTGGCAGACTGCCAGCACAGAACTCAGCTGGGTAAAGATTAATGCCTTGTTGTGGGACTGGGATAAAATCATTCAGACTCCTGTTGTCTGATGCAGCAACAGTGCAATTGGCTTGAGTACGCAGAGATTCAAAGATTCAGCTTTTCTGTCACATCCCCTGTGTTGCAGCTGGTGCCCTACCTTCAGTCAAATCTGACAGGATTCCAGAATCTGGAGATCCTGAACTTCAGAAATGGCAGCATTGTGGTGAACAGCCGAATGAAGTTTGCCAAACCTGTGCCTCGGAATGTCACCAACGCCGTGTACATGATCCTGGAAGACTTCTGCAACACTGCATATCACACCATGAACCTGGCCATCGATAAATACTCCCTGGATGTGGAATCAGGTAAGGACAGCAGGGAAATGCAATTTAAAAGCAAGGGATTTAGAACAATTTGTGCTTTAAGTACTAAGAATCCCAGCAGCACAGAGAATGCCCATTGATTTTCACAGGCTGGGCTTTAGAAAGACAGTCTTTCACAGAGTTCAAACAAACACATAAAAATCTGTTATGTGACTAAAGAGAAGAAAATCAAAGTGGGACCCAGACAAAGCAAACTGTATAGGATCCATGTAGAATTATAGAGACATTCACTCGTGTAATACACTATACAATGCCACTGCAGTTTACTTGAGCAGACTGCTCAGGCAGTACATCCCTCTTGCTCTTAGTTTCATGTGTGGTTTGAACTTATTCCATGTGGTTACTCCGACAGGTGGTAGCCAGTTTAGCTGCCAGGTGAGCATCTGCACAGATTACAGCTTCTGCCTCATTCTTGTGGTAAGGTCTTGACTGCACTAAATAGTTACAGGCCCTCTTGGTTCACTCCTCTGATACAGGGAAAAAGGTTTTTTTTCTCTGTCCAATTAGCCAGTAGTTTACCATATAAGCAACTCAAAAATATTTCCTATTTTAAGGTTAGAGAATAATAAGAGAGCTGACCTGTTGGCAGGTGGTAGCTGCTGTTCTTAGGTAGCACACTTATAAAGATGGTCTAATTAGCATGACAGATCATCTGATATTGATCATTTAGGTGTATGCCAGCCACAAGTGAGATATCTTGAATGCTATAAGTTTGTGTTCCTTGCAGACAAAAAGGCAAATCCCCTCATGGCAGATGGTGAGTGCCCAAAGTCCCACTGCCCTTCCCTAAATGCTGCCTAGGTTTTCTATAACAATACTGGAGTTTATTTATAATTGGGGTTTATATTATTATATAAATGCTGTGTTTTACTCATTTGCAAAATACAGTTCCAGCAGATAGAGAAAATATGAAGCACTGCATGTTCCAATGAGAAAAGGATCACTTTATACTTGGGGTTTTTTGATTGCTGGATAGTCTTAGCTGTGCCACTGGCATGCACTGTGCAGACAGAGGAATACTTGCTGGTGCTTGTTCACCTTTGCAGAACCTTTTGTTACTTGGGAAAATGCACATTGGATATTTGAGATTGGATATAAGAGACTATAAGAGAAAATGGCACTTTGCCTCACTTAAGGTTCTCCTCTATATTTTCTGCGCGGTGTATTGTCAGGTGAGCAAGCAGATCCCTGCAAGTTCCAGGCCTGCAATGAATTCTCTGAGTGCTTAGTAAATCGCTGGAGTGGAGAAGCTGAGTGTGTCTGCAATCCTGGCTACCTAAGCATTGATGGGCTGCCGTGCAACAGCATTTGTGATCTGCAACCAAACTTTTGCCTGAATGATGGGAAGTGTGACATAAGCCCTGGGCAAGGGGCCATCTGTAGGTGGGTCATCTTGCTGTTTGAAGCTGTGCTGCCTTTATGAAAACCCTTTATGGTCTCCTCTGTTGTAGCATTTTACAAGATTTGTTTAAAATTCGGTACAATAATGGATAACAAATGAATAGATAGCAATTATCATTCATGATAAGCTGCTGTGTGCAAGTCCCAGTGTTAATGTCAGTTTTCCTGTGTATATATCAGAAATGAGACACTAATGGATTAATAGAATAGAAACATCAGGAAATAAGCTAACTAGGAAAAATGGTTTCACTCCCAGTTGTTCAAATCACTATCACTGACCTATGTGGAACTTGTCTCCAGAGGTTTTGTGAAGTAGCAAAGTGTTAGATAATGTGATATAACATATGAGAGTTAATTCCACCTCAAAAATTCCTACCTGAAAGGCAGACTGATAGAAAATGTATTAAAATAATAATGCTCCTGGTTAAGAAAAAGTTATGAAAGTAAATATTGGACATTTGGGGAAAATCATGTGTGGTTCATAAAAGGATCAAGGCACAGGCCCCATAGTTCAAATTTTTGCTTAAAAAGATGAATCTGAACAGGATTACTGTATTTTGCAGGTAATGGAAAAGACTTAGTACAAGATACAGACAAGGGGTAACAATTCTAAACTAAAGAGGGTAGATTCAGACTAGTTATAAGGAAGAAATTTTTACAATGCATGTGGGGAAGCACTGGAACAGGTTGCCCAGAGAGGTGGTAGATGCCCCACCCTGGGATTGGATGAGCCTCTGAGCATCCTAGTCTAGTTGAAGACGTCCCTGCTTATTGCAGGGGTCTGGACTAGATGGCCTTCGAAAGTCCCTTTCAACCAAAAATGTTATGATTCTATACCTAAAAGAATATTCGTAGTAATAATAAAGAAAATTGTTGATTGAACAATGCAAAGGTATTTATTGAGGTGACCTAACTGAGGGCATGTCATAGCAGGAAGTTAAATACATTAATCAGAGCTTTTGCTGGTTCTTAATTTCCATGTTTTTCTTTGTGGCAGGTGCCGTGTGGGAGAGAACTGGTGGTACAGAGGGGAGCACTGTGAAGAATACGTGTCTGAGCCACTGGTTGTGGGTATTGCAATTGCTTCTGTGGCAGGATTCCTGCTTGTGGCATCAGCTGTCATCTTCTTCTTGGCCAGGACCCTTCGAGACCAGTATACGAAGAGTGACACTGGGGACTCACAGGGGTAAGTGACACCATCTAATATTTAGAACAAATTGGCTACAATAAGGGTAATTCTGTCATAAGTCTTATACCACACAGTTGACAAGCAACAGGATGTACAGGCACGTCCAAATGCCAGGCTTCCTTAGTCTATCTGCTACCCTTCCAGGCTGCAGAGAAGCTCACAGTGTGTTTATTGCTCCCCCAGGCAGGGTGACAGCCTCTCGTCCATTGAGAATGCAGTTAAATACAACCCCATGTATGAAAGTGATACGACTGGCTACAGCCATTATTACCGGAGATATCCTCAGCTAACGTCCTACAGTTCTACCAGTGCAGAGACATCCACAGACTACAGCAGTGAAGAGATCAGGCACATTTATGAAAACAGTGAGCTTACTAAGGAGGTAAATGACCTTGTTTTCATAGTGGCATGGGAAAGATCATGTAAACAGTAAGCTTATTCTGTTTGGAAGCACCACTTCTAACCTCAGAGGTGGGCCCAGTCTTTCCCCAGTGACTGTGCTCTAGATAAACAAATTGCAACTGTGACTGCTGCAACTATTTAAGAGAAAACAGAAAGGTTTTCTTTTCCTGCTTGGTTTGAGGTGTGGAGAAAGAAATGGAGTTTTTTGACCTGTAATGAGTTTCACATAATAAAGGAGCTGACTCTTTAAGTGACTTCATGGGAATTGGGGAGGTTTAATGTACTGCTCAACAGAACTTTTACCTTTTAATGCCAACTATCTTACGTAAACACAGTTACACAGTAAGAAAAAACCAAACTGGTACATCCAGGTCTTTTCACAGGGTTCTTTTGTTTTGGGTATTTTTTAAAGTTTAGATGTTTCTATAACCTGAAAGTTAGATCACCTCCTTTCTTCCTTCATACACAGTATCCAAGGTTTACTCTAGAAGGCTAGAGAGAAGGGATTTACATCCTGGAACCAACCACATACCCTTAAGCAATTGTGAGAGGTGTGAATCCATCATGTAGCTGGACTGGTAGGCGAAGTATCTATGAGAGATAAAGGGTTTGTTAAAGCCTGTTGAAATTATACCCTCTGCCCAAACCCTGGTTTTGATTTAAGGGTGAAGTATTACTGAATTCAAATGAAGTGCTTCACTTAAAGAAAATAAATAAAAGATTAGGCATAAAATATTGGAGCGCCCACTTTCAAGCTCTACTCCTTGAATTAGCAATGCATAGGAGTTTTATTTCCCAAAACTCAGAAATCAGCTATTTCAGTAGTATTCTGATTTCTATTATGTACTGACAATTCTGTGTCTTGTATTCTAGGAAATTCAGGACAGAATTCGGATTATAGAGCTCTACGCTAAAGATCGTCAGTTTGCAGAGTTTGTTAGGCAGCATCAAATGTGAGTGAAATGTCTTGTCTGGATCATTAACCACTTTGATGTTTTCCCTTCTGGCCTTTCCTACATTACTGTCTTTTTTTAAGGGTCTAGAAGTGCTGGGGCACTAAAGGCTAAGGTTTCAACATTATTTTTGAAGAGGTTCAACGCTTTAAAAATCCTTAATAATCAGTGTTAAAAGTAGATAGCACCAGAAAGTATGTTAATGAGTGGCAGAGCTCTAACATCAGTTTAGGTCCTTGAAAGCATAGGCAGAACCTTCCTAACTCTTCTAATGCATTTCTCACTGCATAGTGTTCTATTTAAAATAGGAATTTTAAAAGCTTGTTAGTTTATCTTGAGTTCTCAAGACTTGCCAAGACCTGACCAATCATTGGTACAATCCTGTCTGGTATGGTGGGCTCCTACCATCACAGAAAGTTTACAATTCCAAACAATTTATTAACCAATCTGGGCTGTGTGCTTTGATGAAAGCTAAAGGAAGAAAAAAGTTGTCAAGGAATTAATTATTAGCATACACACTCTCATGAACTGTACTTTCACTGTAGCAAACAGCAAATCACAACTTGCCGAGTTAGTTTGAAATACACTGTAGTACCATTCCTTGGGACTCTATTAAAAATAGCTACAATAGCAAAAAACTTATGTTCCCACATCTTCAGCTATAATTTTTTAAAAATTGAAAATAACAGCAGTTCACAATTTTCCATGTCAGTAGTTCATTTTTTCATCCTGAAAAGGATCACTGTCTGAATTTTCCACAGATGGAAAGTAGTAAAGGCTGTCTTATATAAGCCTTGAATCCACTGTTTGAAAGAGATGACCTTAATCATTCCTTCTCTGTTTTTCATTTCAGGAAGCTGCTTTAAGAGAAAAAGAAATTGATAGAATACACGTGGGAGATAAAGACTACCCTGTTGCCACAGCAATGGACTCAGATGTAACTGCAAAGTTACTTATAGTCTTAACATTGCATGGATGGATACAGATGTTTTCTAAATGAATGACTAAAATGTACAGATGTATGTTTGTATCAATTACTTCTGGCTTTTCTGTGTAAAGTGACATTTTTAAGAGGTGAACAGAAGTGGCAGAGGTTATGAAGTTCATTTTGCTTTACCTCCAAAATGGACAGTGAAAGTTTTGTACACAAAGGCAAAAAAAATCTCCTCGGGTAAGAGAAGATACATGCACAACCAAAATAAAATGCACATTGAAAATCCCTGTCTGGCATTTATCCCCTCACTGGAGGCTCCAGTAGTGATTTCATGGGTACAAAACAGAAGTAGAAAGAAATGTTTGGTTTGCAAGGGAATGAGTTGTAGGGGAGAACTATTGTGCTAGAATTATATTAGCATTATTTTCAAACATTCCATTTATCAACACAAACATAACCTCACTGGAAAAAATTTCCTTCTGTACAGATGTGTGATGTATGTCTTGCCACCAGGCGTTAGTAAAACAGAGGACAGAATGGAGCCTGCAGGCCTCCTGAGGGCTCATCCCGGCAATGTGACCCCAAGGGGAGCCCTGGCAAGGCAGGGCAGTATTGCTGCAGTACAGGGTCTTTAAAGCCAGGCAAGTTGGTTCTCCAGCTGTTCCTGGCAGACACACAAGCTGGGGCACAGAAGGGCTTCTGTCATACAAACATTCTGTGAGGCTTAAGTGACTAACATTAACCTTTTTTGTATGTAGACAGTTGGTTTCATATTTTGTAAGTTAATATGCATTATTTATTTGTTGTGTGTTTCCTTACCACTTATTTTCATAGTGGATTTGATAGTTGAAATAGAAAGATGACTAGTTTTAATGATGAAATGCTACAGTGGCATTTGTGCCCATCCTTTTATATATATTTTATTTAGTGTTTACTCAGTGTTGAATTGAGCCAACTAATACTTGCATTTTCTTTATTGAACTGGGCAATAGCCTTCCATGAGCTCCCTTCAAAATCAGACTGTGGCACTTAAGTGCATCCCTAATTGGTAGGTTGCAGCACTTTTCTATGGGGAGGGGAAAAAGTGAGATTATTCTTTGTCTAGTGGAAGTCAGCCTAGAATTTCTTAAACAGAAGAAGTTGTCCTGAAGCATTTTAAAATATCTGAATTGAGATGGGGACCCCCAAGGTAGAGAAGTGGAGTTTGATCTTCACGTTATGAAGAGAGTTCCAGCTACATGTTAAGGTGTGTTGGAGCTCTGTTCAGTAACGCAGTGTCTCTTGATTAAGGCATTAATGCAGCTGTCAGGGCTAGGGCACAAATTATGATCACATGAGCTTATGCAAGCAAAAACGGCCAAGTTATTTATTTCTACAGTGTCTGTAGTTCTTGGCCCACTTGTGCCAACAGCCACCTGCTACTTTTTAGTATCTTTAGTACTTTATTAGTATTTTTATTAATAGTGAGAATTACTTAATTGTCTATAGGCAACTTAGCTAAACAACTGAATACTTCAATGCAATTCTTCTGTGTGTCCTAGAGACCCTCACTGGATCACTGGTGTAGTACCTTCTTGCCTTGAGTGGCAGGGGATGGGTATCAGAGCCACACATCTGTCTAAGACATGCTTATATAAACCACTGTAAGCCAAAATAACACCAGACAGCAGTAGGTAATATGGTGCTGCTCAACACTGTTGTGACCAGATGTTATGAGACAGAGGCCCCATTCTCCTGGGTAGCCCAAGGGCTGTCAGAGCAGCTGGCCCTGAGTTCCTGAGGCACAGTCCACTCCTCCTGGCCCTGCAGCAGCACGGCTGAGGCACCCTGTAACTCCAGGGCCTGTGATCATAGCAGAGAAGTGCTCGGCTCAGAGCAAAATATCAGCTTGTGAGATATTTCTGTGCAGCTCAGCTGCCAGCCCTGGGAGCTTTGGTGCTGCCCCTCCTAAGTGCAGCAGTGGATGGCAGCTGGGATTGGTCATGTTTTAAAGGTAGTTTTAGTATTTTCTATGCACAAACTGAGAAGAGGCTTGGTTACACTGAGTATGAGGTATTTCAGTGTATATACAGTGATATTTTCTTTGTGTGTGTGTGTGTATACATATGGACATGATGGTATCTTTTCACAACAATAAAAAATTATTTCCAAAATATTTTTTCTATAAAATTCATATAGAGGCTAGAAGTTGGACATGGATAAGACATCTTAACCATGACCATTTATGCATGTAGGACCAGAAAGCCTTTGTTTTTTTGTTTTTTTTTTTTGACAGAGTTGACTAAGCTGTCACACTCCTTTGCTAACAAAAGTGCCAAATGTAGTTCATTAACACTTGCAAGGTTGGAGTCTAAATATTCATGCTGGAGAGCACATCCCTGAGTGCTTGCTTTTAGTGAAACATTTTGCCCATTTTCAAGATGTTTTGTCCCTAACCAAAGAACTAAAACATGTCATTTCTAAGATGATCTTGAAATCTTTAAAACAAAACTGACTCACTCTCTTCAAACCTCTCCTCCTGAACTGTTTGGTGACGTATCTTGCAACATGCCAAGGACTTAGTAATGACTGATTTTCTTTGACAGTTTCCCAAACCATGGCAGAGACAAAGAACTCTAACTTTCCTAACAAAAAAAAACCCCAACAACCAAACCAGCTCAATGTACAAATCTACCAGTCTGTTACAAGTTAACATGCAGTTTTTCAATTGCCAAAAGTAAAAAGTGCAGATTTGAATGACCTGGCTCAATATAAGAGCATGGAAAAAAAGCAGTTATTGTTTACTAAACACTGACAAGTCTGTCAGCATCTGTGACCCTCCTCAAGGCTTGAAACACAGAATAAAATGAGGCCCTGCAGGACACTACCAGCTGCCCCTTTAACAGAAAATCTCAAGCACACAGCAGCTCATGGTGGACAACATCTACTGCAGAAGCCGCTAGGTACAAGTTCTGCCTACACTATTTTGGGGTGTTCTCAAGGCCTTCCCTTTTAAACCTCAAGGCACCTGTCTTTGGTAGTAGAATTCTACCACAACTGAAAATTCAAACAGAAAACAAGTGTTCAGAGTTTCAAGATGAACAGCATTTCAGGAAATGCGTGCTTTTCTTGTGTTGGTAGCTACTGAGTAAAGCCCAGAGCCTTGCCCACCAAAAAGCTAAAATTAATTGGGTAACTGAGTTATCTATCCTGTTAAGCTCCAGACTGTGACCTTCATGTACTGCTGGGTAATAGTTTGGTTCCAGAAAACAGATTGCCTCAGGTCCTCAGAGACAGCTGAAACAGTGAATTTCTCCTGTCTCCTCTAAACCAAGGAAGCATGAATAAACTTTTTAGATTTTTAAAAGCTTCCAGCTTAAATGATAAAAATTAAAAAGTCTTTAACAATCAAGACCTTCATTCATGCTCTTGATCAGACCTACTGGAATTGGTCCTTTTTGTGAACACCTGCGGAAGGAACACGAGAGGGCTCTGACTGCTCTTCCACACAGAGCCTACGAACAGCAGGCATGCTGAGGTGCTAGAGCTCCAGTGCAGGGACAGGACATCCTATTAAAACACACAGCAGAAATATCAGTGTCAATACCAATTTATCCACCTGTAAGCATTGTGGGACAGACACAGATTGACTGCGTACAGCATAGGAAATGTGTTCTTACTGTTTAAACATTAGTAGAAAGCACACAGGACTTGCGTGGCACTTTGTTTACTTGAACTGTGCTATAACACCAGCAGTATTTTTGTCTTTCCACTGCTTGATCCAGTTTAGGAACAGATGTGTTATGTTCTACGTAACAGCGATCCATTTGCTTTTGTTGCTTAAGTGAAAAGAAAATTCCGAAGTTGTTTCTGGGCCAGGAATTTTTTTAATTTGTCAGCATGAATGGGAAGGTTTTGGTATTGCCATGTTCAACACTAATTGGCTCTCCTACTCTAGATTATTAATGACCCCCAGGAATTTTTGTGGAGTTCTTATTCTCTTGGATTCTTGCCCATGCTGCTTCTCACCCTCCTTGCTGGGTCACCCACCACACTGAGTGGTGGGAGCACACTCATTGCAGGCAGGTCTGTCTGGAGGATGGCAGCAGGACTAAAATGACATCTTGCCTGAGGTGCTACAGCTGTTCTGAAGGAGTCAGCTGAACACCACCTCCAAACCTGCACTGTTAGTTTTCCTATGTTTCCAATTAAACACAAAACCAGATTTCAACTCTTGTTTGTTTCAGGATGAGAAATAGTCTCAGTACTGGCATTTTCTGCGACAGAGTCCAATTTATTATATTTTTTTTAAAAATCAGTTTTACCATCAGCACATCTAAAGACTATGTTTCTGTACTAAATATACAAGTTAAACTACACTTAAAGTCTGACTTTTTATAAGGGGATGCCACCCCACCCCCAGCTTCCATTTATACAATTAAAACAACAACAAAAAAATGCTATCTGTCTTGAATCATTGGAGGTTTAAATGTTCAAAAATCTCATATTAAACACAAATCAGACTTAGTGCTGACTGGAGTTGTGATTGCATCTCCACAGCTGATTACCAGATGGGGAAACTATGCCTTTCTGGAAAGGCTGACGTAGCATGAACAGAAATGAAAAAGGGAACAATAATGGATACAGCCATACATTAAAAGTTTATGCACAAACACAGGCATGTGTCTGGATAAAAGAGGGCAAGTGAAGAGGCTGATTTTCAGAGTGAGCCTACAAGCAATCCCAAAAGTGAAACATTTCCATCTACTCATGGGAGACAGTTACAAGGAAATTCACTCAGCTCCACCTAAAGGATTACACAGTGGTTATAGGTCTCTCATCCCAGAAAGGGAGTGAGATGCAAAACACTTCCAGCAACAGCACAGGGCTTGAGTCTCCCAACATGACCTACAGGTAGCTGCTGGCTCAGTTCACTGCTCACAGTTCCCGTCATCTGCTCAGTAAGGGAGTGGCTGTTGTTCCCGTCCTTAGTTTGAGATCAGAAGATTAGGATTTTTTGGTCCACAAAAATGCTTCATGCAGTTCTCCAGTAAACCAGAGACTGCTGCACAGCTTTTTGAACTTTCTTTTTTTTTTTTGGTCTTTTTTATTTCTTAAAGGTTTGATTAAAAAAAAAAAAAATCAAATCAAAACAAATACCACCAAAAAGAAAATCAACACAAATTTACCACACTTATTTTTAGAGTTCTTTCTACGTGCTCCCTTTAGGCATGAATGGAAACCCACAGCCATGATGGGAAGGCAGTATGGTGTTACAGAGCTCTTCCATATGGACTTCTCACTTTGCTCTTCTCGCCAACACAGTAGCATCTATAATGTCAACACATCCATATCTGCTTAAAAGACATCAAGTCAAATAATCCCACACTGAAATACTGTCCCAAGGCTTGCAGGAAATGTGACTGAGACCCTCATACCTGCAGAGACCGACCTTTCAAAAGACTCAAACCTTTTGCATGATGCATAAAGCTCCTGGTGGGATATGTAACACTGAGTACACCAAGCTAACAGACAGCAGAATCAGTGGGTATATAACTTAAGAGTAAGACTGATGTGTTTTGGGGCCATCTCTCAGTGCACCATATGACACCACTGACATTTTTCTAAGAGCAAAGCACACAAGACCTTTTTCCTTATCTGCCAAGAGAAAAAGGAGATGGAATCTGCTGGTAAGGCATTTGAAGCAGAGAACCAGTCCACCATTTGCAGGCAGCCCAAACCAGCCCCCAAAAAGGAAAGAAGAAATAAAGTGATGTTAGGAAAAAAAAAGTAAAGAAACAGGTTATTGTAAAGGTTTTTGTTTCTATAAGGGAGAGAAAAAACATGACAATCACTATCATTTGATATACACTCAAGTCAATAAACTGCCCACTTAATATTGCTTTGCAAAGGATAGGGACCATTTTGCCCAGTCAGGCCCTCTGCAACCTGCTGCTGCCACGTCTGGAGATAAGCAGGAGGATGGATTAAGTACACCATATATATCTATCAGTGGAAGTCAAATGGAAAATTTCACTACTGAAATATTAATGAAGGATGCGCATGATCGAGTATAGCCGAGGTTCTACAGCTTCACTGCTCAGCACCTATTTGAGAACTGTCTTGTGTCAAGTACTCTCATCTGCCTGTGAACAAACTTGTAAACCATCAACTGTTCCTCTCCAGATGGAGCACTGCAGTGTCCCATGTCATGATATAAAAACCTGATAAACTGTGATGACCAATATGTTCCATAAACACTTAACTAAACTTCCCATTGTTTAATTACTTGTGTGCAAAAAGCAGATGATTTTATAACATGAAAAACTTGAGCTGGCAGATCACGGGGAAAAAAATTGCACAATAAACCCCACTGAAAACAAGAGAGCTATTCTACCCTGTAATATAAAAATCCAAAGATGTGAATTTTTGAACCCCTGAGTGAACCTCTCATGAACATTTTTAAAACCAGCTCCACTTAACTAAGCCTCTTGACATACAGTGTCATCATGGTTGTGTGCAGCCCCCATTCTTCTCTGGAAAATGGGAAACCTCAAGTCCAGAAAAGATCAGTCAAACAATAGAGGATGCATTCAGGGGTCATATTTGAAACCCAAAAGTATTTATCCAGTTTTAAATGAAAGACCATGCAAAACCCCACATGCAATTAATTCTGAAAAAAAGAACTGGTAGTGCAAAATACAATTACTTACTCAGTGATTGGATTTTCTAACATCAGCAGTCTCACACATCTGGGGTTACTCGTACATTTCAGGACTTCTGCTGATCTCCTCTGTGCTTGCCTCAAACCCCCTGCCACTCTGAGCTTTCTTCCCTCTAGCTATTATCAAAGATTCTCGGCTTGCAGGGGCCTAATTAGAAGTTGGTTTAAATTAAAGAAGAAACCAGCCCACTAGTAACAGCAATACTAACTACTCGAACTTTGTGTTAATCAGATTCAACTTCAGGATGGTTTAGAGGGTAGGAAGAAGGAGCAAAAGAAGAGGGGAAAACCAGACAAAAGACAAAGCTAGGCTATACTCTGGGTCAGCGCCAACAGCTCAGATACAAGTCTACGGGAAAATGTAGAAGCAAAAAGCATACAGTCCTGTCCTATTCTGTTTTTAAAGGCTCTTACTAAAGGACTAATGTATTTTCACACGAGAAGTGAAAGGAAAAGAATTCCTTGAGGTTTGGAGGAATTCCGGAGGGACATTTCCCCTGCAGGACATGAGGCACTCCAGGAAATAGTAATTTTAATTTTGTCTGTTTGGTATGTGCAGTGAAACATCTGCTCAGTTTTTCCATACACAGAGTGTGGTAAAACCAGCGTTAAAAAACCTCACCTCTGAAGTGAACTCTGAAATTAACTAGAGCCAAGACAAAGAATTCCTTCAAAATGGGGGAGGACAGGATCAGGGGAAGAGCACTCGACTTTCTTACCAGTGCCAAAGCTCGCAATTTGAAATCTCTCTACCTTTTCACATTTTTTTCCATGAACGTATAAAGGAAGATCAAATACTGTTTCAGTCTTTTTTCAAAACACAGGCTGTCATTCCTTAATTTCCCAAATAAAATTTTCCATTTTTATTATCCCCTATCAATAATTATTGCATACACAGACACCTTCCTCCAAACTCCAATCCTACATGCCCCTTTGGCAAATTTTTTATCCCTAGAAGCTTCCAGATACCACTCTGATTCTACACTTCCTTTATTCAGAGACTGAGAACAGAATGTCCTCCTATCAATCCAGCTGTGTATTCATTTTCAATCTTGCTGTAATAAAACACTGCAAGAGCTTTTTCCAAAGCAGGTGTAGTGGTTTTTGGTTTGTTCTGTTTTTAAAATCAAAATGCACCAGAGGATCTCACTAAGATACGGGTTTGTTTTATTGATAACTATTTCAGATGCCAGAGGTATAAAGCTCTTCTCATATTCATTCCGATTCCATGGCACAGCTGACAGCCTGCACCTCTATACTTGTGGATGTGAGGCACATCACATTACGCTTCCTACACTATTTATGGTACTAAAAGCCATATCAGGAGTCTCACTCTCCATCCCAAGAAGCAAAAAGAGATGTATCAGCCTACTCTTGTTACATTTTTGGTTGATTCCAACTGACTAAATCTCATTTGCAGCTGCCTTCAAAATACCATATGGATGGACATACGTGCTGCTCCCGAACAACAGCAAGAAAGTCCAAAGCACTCACAGCCTGCCAAATGACTGTCAGCTCAGTAAAGTTGCTGTATGACAGGAGGACCACAAGCAGTCAGCATCACAGTAAAATGGAAGACTTATTAGCTTAGCTGGGTTCAGGGCAGTGGTCTAGAGGTAAAGACCCTGTGCAGGGTAGTGCAGACTGAAGTTCAGAGTAGGCTAACTTGCCTTCTTGGGTAAGCTATTCTACACGGTCTGTGACGTCCCTCAGGTCACTTCCAGCACTAGTTTGTGCACAGCAAAGCTGGCTGCAGGCCTGGACAGGGGAGCTCACAGGACACACAAGTGACAGCTCAATCAGTGCTGATCCACTGCCTTGATCAGCAGCAGAGCTCTGGAAAAGCAGGGTGAGGCTGAAAGGGTGCTGGGTACTGCTCACTGCCAAGGACGATGGCACAAACTGCAGCTGCCAAACAGACTTCTTCCAGTGTCTCCTGGGCTGACAGAACCACAAAGACAAAAGTGCTCTCTGGTTTCAGGGTCTGAGAGCAGTTCTCACAGCTTACTATAGAAACTGGCTCATGACTGACTCCTCTGCAGATGACATTAACTACACGTACAGCCTTTGCTTCTTGAAGAAAGACTGAATAAATGCAGTCCTACTCAAACTGTCAGCATAAGCCTTGACATTTTCTTGCTTTGAAATTATTTATTTAAATCAAGCTGGAAATCTTAAGCCTATCACTATTTTAAAAAACCCTGTCCACTCAGATATTGGCACATTACAGAAAAATCTGCTGCAAGGTGTTTCTGAATATTAAGTGCTTCTGGTTCTGTTTCTTTATACATAAAGGGTACTTACTAACATGCTGACAAAGCTGAGAGTATAATATAAAACATTCCTCAGAAGACACAGCTGTTCAGCTAAACAACCTCCATTCAAGCACTTGTGTTTTGCACCTACCATTGCAATATTTGTACTGAAGCAGAAGCTGTTTCAGTGGTGATAAAACCACATTAAAGGTTTTTCTTTATTATTTAATTAATATTTAATTTTATCATCTTCAGTCCCATTCTAGAGGCCGTGTGTTGTAATCAAGGTTCTTTCTGCAGAAAACTAGTTGAACATCTCCCTCTGGATACTTCTTAGTTTGAAGAACATCCAGCCACTGAATCCCTAAATGTGTCCTATAGCTCCAAAGTTGATCACAGGCCAGTCTCCAAATATCATCTTTCAACACTGATCTTTTCCATAGCACCTCCCTCCCTCCTCTACCCAGGCAGTCACCAAGGTCCAATCTTTAATGTCCTCCCCGTATCTTAAATAAGTCCTTGCTCCCAGAACCTCAGAAGAGCCTCATTCCAGTCTGGTAGATTCTTGCCAGCAGTGTCAGTAAACACTGGCCATTGCTCACAGTAAAACATTTTTTTTGGGTAGTAATAATTAGATATTATTCACCAGAACACATATTGCTTCCCAAGTTCTCACACCAATTTGCAGTTTGCCTCTCTGCTGAGGCTGTCGGTGACAGTCCATATCCACTGCACTGATGTGACCAACTCATTTCATGGAAGCCCCCACCTCACTATCCAAGGACGATTAATTTTCTAGTTGGCACTGAGTCTAAGGCACACTCACATAAAAACCCAAATACACTAAGTTACACTTCATCTGAATGTTCCCCACATAAATAAGCACAGACATTAATGAAAGAGAGATGTCAACACTAAAAGGTGTTGAAAATTATTTTAGGAATAATGAATGCTTTAGGGATTAACAGTACCATATGGTACCTTTCACCAGTACAAATCCAGCTAGAGCAGCATGGATAAAAACCTTTACCATCTGGTGACATTACCCTGTAGAAAATAAACAGGTGTTTACATCTCTCTCTCTCACACACACACACACACAAAATCCACCACCATAACTGGAAATCTCGGCTTTCTCAGCAGAGAGATCAAAAAGAGCAGAATACTCTCTCCAAGTATAACTAGTCTATTTATGTGACAAGTGAGGACAGCTGTATGCCAAGTACTACTACCACCTACTACCAGAAACTAAAATATGATCTACCATGTTTCCAGTCTTTATTAGGAAACACGAGGATTTATGGCTTTCAAACCTAAATCTCATCTACTGCTTTCAACCCACACACACATAGCCCCTGAAGCAGTAGGTGTAACAATATTTCCCTTTTCTAAAAGCTTTATCTCTCTTGTATCCTTAAATCATCACTGCTGTAACAGCACTACTATACAATATTTCACACTTGGCAGCCCTCATATCAGCTGTAACAAGGAAGCCTGAAGTAATCAGAATTCATACCTCAGTGAGTTCTTTAGAAAACATTATCCATTTTTATTCAAGAAAACTGAGTTTGTTTTACCTGGTTTGTTTATAAATTTGCTCTCCCATGTTCCAGTTTCTCCCTATGGGTGAGAAAGATTTTTTTAAAAAACCAACCTATTATCATTATTAGTATATGAAACATATAAGCAGTTACCGTTAGTTTTAAAAGTAATAGCAACAGGTACATATTTATCTTCTGAGTTTCCTCTTCTCAGTTTATCACTTGGAAATGTGGAAATAACTTTTTGTACAGCAGAAGTTACTGGCTGTTTAATATATCTTGTCTTTGTTAATGGCATATGAGAGCTTCTCTGAAAAAATTGAACCTGGAATAGGCAGAAGATAATTTGTTTGTCTTCTTTAAAGCTCTCTTTTTATCCTGAAGCAAGTAGTGGGTTTTGGTTTAAGGCTGAATGCAGCTACTTTCACATCACTTAATGACCAGAAGCACAAATCACATCAGAGAAATCTCTTAAGTTTCCTTGGCAAATCTGCACCTGTTGTTTTGCAGCCTCTTAATCAAAAAGCCAGTAAGTATTCTTACTTCATTACCCCAAGTACACATTGAACACTACTGATCTAAGGCACGGTAATTCAGATTAGAGACTTTCTGTTCTTCCTCCTTTGACTGCTTTATCAGTATGATTAACACACATCAAGTAATACAAAGCTAGAAATAACTAAGAGAGATTAAGGTCTGCCAGAAATACCATCCTACAAATCATGTTATATCTTTTCCTACACCAGTCACACTATCTGCCTGGTCTGACCACCTGTGTCTGGATACAGTGTCTGGCAGGGCTCCCCCCAGGGGAAATTTTCATGCATCTGCTAAACTTTTCCAGGTATCTTTGAGCTTTTATCCTTACCCTGCCAAATACATACATAATAAAGCATCAGTGACTACTAAGTCACCAAATATTTGGAGGCCAAAGTAGCCCTGCACAACAGAGAACAGACTGCATTACTTCAAAATGGCCAAGCTCCAGGCCCCAGTTTAAACAGAGTATGCACCTTGATCTCTGTAACTACCTCTCCCTTTACTTCCAGTTCTTGTGTGCTATTAATCATCTGACTGCTGAACCACGGTGGAAGTCCTTGGCGAATTAATGTGCAAGGTTTCAAGGGGGGATCTTCCCAAAATGAACTGCAATGCATGAACAGTTACTCCTGAATTTCAACAGGACCAGAAAGTGCCCGAGCCCAGATGCTGTGGTATCAGCCATTACCTGCTAGAAAGACTTAACCCATTTTAGGATTTGCTTGGCACTTATCCATTTAAGATTTTAATCCACAGTGTTTGTCCTTCAGATTCTTCTATGTATTTGTGACAAGACGGCTTAATTTGAGCAATGCTTTCAGGTAGTCCTGACAAGATTCCTGTCTCTTGTCAAAAGGAGTGGCTTCTTTAAGACCCTGTGCTGGAGCACTAGTCTAGCAGCCTTTCCCAGGAGAGCAACAACTCAAACAGACAAAATCAAAATAACCCCCAAAAACACATGTCTAAATTCAATTACAAGATGGCTGAAACTAGACAGAGTCCTGGAAAAGAGATATGTGCTGGTTTAAAAGTAAACCGGCAGGAGAAATGAACCCAACTCAAAAGAGTTTTGAAGTCAGAACTACAATTTAATAAAAAGATTACAATAGATACACTGATACAAAGGAAAATTGGTTTCAGCCCTCAAAACCCAGTTGTACAACCCAGCCCCCTGGGGCACAAACAGTATGGTGCTCACCAGCCCCTGTGCTGAGCACCACGTGGTCCCCCTGAGTCCAAAGCAAAAAGAAAAGGAAAACCTGTTTTCCTTCCAGAAGGTTGGTGGTCGCAGTCTGGTTGAGAGTGGTAGTTGCAGTCCTGTTGAGGTTCTGGTCCTCCTCTCAGTCTGACGAGTGAGTGAGTGCCTCAAGTACCAAAACCCCAAGCTTATATATGCTTGGGTTCAGATAGGAACACCCAGTACCTCTCCCAGGGTGAGGGTTTTCACAATGGGCAATTTACTCAGTGAGTCACAGGATATTTTTGGTCTACTTGGTGGCCCATTAGCAGACATGACCCCTCAGGTTGGGTGTGAAGGTGTTAATGACTCCTGGAGGGGAGTTATCATTGGTGTGAAGACAGGAAACCTTCTTATCTCTGTTTTCCCATGCACCCAGTTCATAGCCTGAGGTGTCAGGTGTGTCCTGGGCAGCTGTTACAAACAATGCATCGTTAACAGTTCATGATAAATGGCAGAGAGGGTATGGAATACACAGTTCCAGTTACATTCCCACAGTGATAAACTGGTCCCAGCCACTCTAACTAGGACAAGATAGATGGACAAAGTCTGCTTTGAAAACCGACCACAAAACATCAACACAAGCTTGCACTGCTCTAACAAAAGGTAAACTGGGAGCAATGAGAGGTACCAGTGGCTCTGTCATCTCCACAAAATCAGCCCAAACCAGAGTGTAGAGGCATTTGCAAGGCAAAACAGGCAGCTTATTGGATGCTGAGTGAAAACCAAGCAAAGATCCCAAGAGGTTTGGTAAGCTGTTCAGCTCACAAAAAAGAGCATAATTGAAATTACCAGTGCATTCCCAGAGTTTCCAGCTCCTCTGGGACCATGCTTCCCAAAAGGCAGAGAAATGCTCTTGCAATCCATTGAGAATTCATAATTGGTTCATCTGCACATTACAACGGCCCCTGCAGTAAACTCTTAGAAGCCTTGTGGTCCATGTAGGACCATACATCATCACAACCATTATCATAACCACAGATGCAGTAACATTCTTCTGGGCAAAGCATAAACCCAGATTTCACACCTAGGTGCTAATTACTTGATTTGCCTTTTTAGTAATACACAAGGAAAACTGCCTCTAACTTCATAATCAGCAAGCTTCTTCACTGTCAGAGGAAGAGACTCAGCCTGTGGAACTACCTGTGCAACAAAAGAGCCCTCAGCAAAGCTCAGGTGGAGCCTACAGGCAAAACAGATCATTCAGGCATTCAGTATTGGCCACCCTAAAAACTGTGGGTAACACGGGTGCCATTGCAGAGGCTGCTAAGCCTACGTGTTTTACATCTTCTCCCTGTGCCCACCTGGGCACTTGTGCTGCCGGGGTTTCATGGCTAGAGGCTACACAGCTTTGTGCTCAGCTGAAGCGGGGGACCCCAAGGCAGCAAAAAGCCCCACTCATAACAGGCATTTGAGCTGTGTCATATCAATTGGCTGCCCACCTGGCTTCATTTGTGCCGACGCTGGCACAGGGGCAAGGAATGCAGTCTGAGTACAAGGGATAGTGGGACTTCTATTTTCAGCAGTCATCTATGTGTCTAAGGTGCAGCTTCATAATCCACACAAGTCTCGGGGAGCGCTTGGTACCTGATCAACAGACCGCACAGACAGCGTTCTGTATGAACATTACTGCTGTCTGCCCATTGGCTTCTTCAGTATTTTACAATATCCCCTTTCAGCACTCTCAGTGGGATTCCTACTAATACCTCAAACTATCAGAATATTTGAAGAAAACAGACTCCTAAATCCAGCATTCTCTCTTTCTGTAGAGAGAAGGGAAAGTGCAAGGGAGAAAAACACTTTATCACACCCACATTCACATATAATTTGAGGCTGGGATGTCCTCTTTCCTAGCTATTGAAGACAAAGTTGGAAGGACTGCAAAATCTTTTTGTTCATTTAACGACTCAAAAATAAAGATACAAATGTGTCTAGTCTTTACATGTCTAGATGTAGACATTGCTTACATGTCCACTTAACTCTTCAAGCTTGGTCTCCAGGTGGAGAGGGAAGAATAAAAATATAAGTAAAAAGGCCCATCAAATTCAGCTTTTTTTTTTTTTAAATGACACACAACTACTGCAGCAGACTGCAAAGCTATTAGGTGTACCAGAACACATTCAGAATAAAAAGGGGTGTGTGCTAAGAATATATTTTCTATTGCTTGTCATTTTCTTTTCTCCAGTTTCTCTTTTAGTCTCTGATTGTTTGTATTCTCCTTTAATTATCTCAACTTTTCCCACTCCTTAGCTGCGTTTTTTATGAGTTTAGTCTTTTGTTTTTTCTTTCATAAAGTGGAACTTGAATGAGTGTGGCACACTGAATAGCACATGATTTCCCCCTGTTTCATCTCAGGTGCCTCAACTTTAAACAACGCTTTGTGTTCATTTATACCCAGTTGTCTTGTTCATACTGTTATGCCCTAAGTTCAACATTATGAGCTAATAACTGAAAAGAAGGACTAAACTGTGTCTGGCTTGCTATTCACCTGTAGCAAGAGAAGCTGTTTCAAAATAGGGGCATCTTCATCTTGCATACAAAGACATTTAACAAGGTCCGGTGATCTGATAATGAACTTAGAAAACCTGAACAAATGAGAAGCTGTATATCCACATTTAATCACACAGTGGCTCTGGAGGGATTGCTCAGACTCCGGACTCACTCCCTCTTGGAGTCCTCAAACCCAGATATTCTTCCCCACAGATTTCTAAAATGAGACACCTTAATTTAACTTCCAAGAGAGAAATGTGATGGGCATTCTTAAAGGCATCTGACAGCAATACCTTTTGACATGAGCATGTGTGCGTACTTCCTCCTTGTCCTCATCTGCACCCCTGATTCAGCTGACCACACAAAGCTATCATACTGCTTCAGCCTTCACCATCTGTCCTCATCTGCTTTTGGCAACTCTGGCTTATGTTCTGTACGTGATTATCATGATACAGGTAAGTCTCACTGACTTACAGGAATTTGAGTTTTCTAGGCATAAAAATCAGGACACGTGTAAAATGTATACAAAAGCATAACTTTATATGCACACACACCTATTTCAGCCAGCAAGTTTGCACTTTTTTGTCCTCTGAAACAGAGGCAAAAATCAGGACCACCGGGAATAATGCTATTGAAAGTTAATACATGCACTCACATATTACACTGGAAGTTTCCTCGGTGGCTCACATTCTTAATTTTGTTAGGTCCAAAAGGGGCTGCTTCTCTCAAAAACTGTATCTACTCACATGGCTCAAGTATGATTTTCACAAACTCTTCACAAAGGAAATAATAGGGTTAATTAATCTTTTATCAACTCCTGTATCCTAACCTGAGTTTCATTTTTTTCCCCAGACATTCGGTCATGGTTTTAAATACAGCATGGTTGAAAATAATCTTGTATTCTTCTCTTGTAGAGATACCATACTTGTGACACTACCACAGCATTTTTCTGTCTCTCTCTACTCTCCAGCCTGTACCCCCCTATTTCTTTCCTTGGAATACCTTTAAAATCTGATCTCTCTCATCAATCTAATTTTTTCTTCCCAGCCTATCACCACTGGCTTTCTATACTCATCACATTTCATCAGAGCTATTCAGTGTAGTACTACTTAGGTAGTTACCCTAGCCAGTAGCTTCAGTTACACTTCACTGATCTGCCGCCCTCATAAGCTTGGGACCTCTATCAGGACTCGTGCTCTGTCTCCAGGAACTTACCTCCTCTTCCATTTTACTGCTTCACTGTACTGCCATCCCATCCCACTTTGTGCAACCATCCTTTGCTGTCCCAGTGTCTGCATTACCTCCATCAGAAAACTGTTGTCCACAACTATCTGTGGATATTTCCCTGTCTTCCTCTTTAAAGCACTTTTAGTCAGGATTTCCCACCACAGTCCCACAGACATGCTTCTCCAGTAGCAAATTTACCCAACAGATGTACCCAATTAGTGCTGTTAACTTAAAAAACCCCACCAATCCAAACTTACCAAAAACTAAGAAAAAGAAATTTTACTTCTTTGTAATAACATGGAGGAAATGATCCCATTCCCAGTTTTTTTATATCGCTATAACACACCATTCTCATAGTCTGAAATTATGTCTGGCCTCCTATGATCCTGTAAACTATACAGAATCATGTTCAGTTTTCCCAGCTCTGGGCCACAGTGCTAGCTGTAATACTCTTTCTACGTTGCCTTCGGAAATTCACTAAGCTACTAAACATCTGGAACTATGGAGCACCTGGTTCCTCTTTACTGGGACCAAGAGCTTGCTAAGACTCATGGTAGGGCAAACAATTCTGATCAGCGTACTTCTTTTGCAATCTATTAGTTTTTCTCTTCTAATAATTAGACAGAGACCCCTCATCTGGGTGCTGAAGAGGGCAATTAAGCTCCTGAGGAAGGTTCACATATAAGTTGTACAAATGAATTGCAGTAAAAGGGCAAAGCTAAAATCCAGCAAAAGCCAATAGATCTGGTAAATCTGGCCAACAACGAACATAAAAGCAAAGCTGTGAAACACCTCGAACTAAAATTGTGGGGGACAAATAAAGATTTATGAAAGACCCTATGAGCTACTACCGATCCTTCAAGTTACATCTAGAAAATCCCCTGTGTTTATATTGTTCACCTTGTGTCTCATTAGCCTCAATGTCAGGGTCTAGCAAGCTGTGAAGTGGCACAACGAATAATTATAGTCTTAAATTAAAACCACGTGCTGAACTACCAGCACGAGGGCTCATTAGGAAGAATAAAGGAGAAAACGTGGCCAAACTTCTCTTCAATTTTCATTTATCCTTTAAGGACAATGAAGAGAGCAGATGGTCTATCATTCCTGAACAGCCTCTGAGTAAAGAGAGCTGATCCATTTATTTAAGAGTCTTATCTCCTGTCAGTCCTGTCTTTAGCAAGTGGCATAGTGCAAGGTTTCCCCTTATGACAAGAATGCTTTCCCAACAGGTCTGGAAAAATTTAAGCTTTCCTGTCAGTCAGATGAGCCCCTTTATCCCATTTGGCAACAAACCGAATAGACTGTAAAAATAGAATGCCATCTGACTAAGCAACTGGGAGACTGAAAGACACATGTTGGAACGCAACCAACCTGAATATTAATCAGCTGATACCTTTCCAGTAACACCTTCTGGCTGCTTGTAAAGCATATGAGTCTTCTTTCAATTGTGCACTTAAAGAAAAAAAAAAAAGGCAGTCATTTGCTTTGTTTTCTTTGGTGTGGTCTTTTGCTTTTTGGTAATTTTTTTTCTTTTTTAGTTGGTTGGGTTGGGGTTTTGGGGGATTTTTTTTTTGGATATGTGTCTATGTATGTTTTTAGTGGCTATACTACAGCTTCCTAATTTTAAAGTAGGTCTGTTAATTTGAGCCTTCTTCATGAGTTCTCTGTAGAAAGTCTCATGCCATTTCATTTTACCTTTTGAACTTCTCTCTCCCTTTTCACTTTTTGGGACAGATTCAAAAGCAAAAAAGTTCAGAAGGCCTAGAAGGCTTCTATATAAAGACTATTTGATGTAATGTACACTAGTCGGACAGTCTGGCATACAGGATTGACCATTGTTGGCTATTTGGAAGGCAACAGACAAATACGGATCAGTCTTTGGCAAATGAAGTATTTCTTGGTACTCTGACTGTATATTACTAGACAGTCTTGAAGACATGCCATGGTACACTACAAGACTAGGTGAGAAACTAATTCAACACATCTCTGGAAAACTACCATGTAATTTTTATTGTTTGTATATATATATATATAAAATATATGTAAATATACTATTTATAGTATCCCAGAGAAATATGAATTCTAGAGGAAAGCATGTGTCTCAGTCCTCTGCTGAAGTCTTTGAGGAGAGAAAGACATCTCCACAATGTAACTACAATTAGTTTAGGGTAAGTTTCCACTTTCTACTAAAACTCCACAACAGAAAAATTCTGACTGGAAATTGCACATCACTGACTGATCCTTTAAATGCTGCTAGAAGGTAAAGCTAGCTGTTCACCATTTTGCAATAGAGAAAAACTAAATTACTTGGCACAACCCCTTTGCCATCCAGGAGTTTCGTTTGCATGGCTGCTTTTTAAAAACTAACAATAACAACCTTTTGCAAACAAAATGGTAGAGACCAGTTTGACACAAACATAAACTCTTCCTATTCTGCCTATGCCCCATGGATAGTGAATTTTTATTGGATAGTGAATGCTTGCAGAGGATATGTCCTTAGATCCCAGAGCTGACAGGCTAAGTTCAAACTTAGTTCCTTTGAAATACGGTGATTAGTTCTTGGGTTTGATTTTTTTTTAATTAGGATACCAAAAGAGGATTCCACCCAGAGTCAAATTTTGCTACCTAGAACCAGAAAGCCTGTAAAGAGAAAATGTATATATTAGAAAGAAAGAGATACTTAGATCACAGCAAAAACGGGAGCTCCTATTTTCTCCAAATGTTCTCTAACCTGTTAGAAAGAAGGCCAATTTAGGATTATTGTAGTATTTACTTTCTATTAACTGGGGGCCTCCTGTTCACCCATATGCTGTTTTTCCTTTTAAGTGCAGCAAGGACTATCCATTCTAGTCCTGGAGCTGCATGCAGTCAAAATAAATTATTGCATTTGTGCTGACAAGGATCAAATGAGCATTTAGGGTCAAAAACACCTGTAGCCACTAAGCTAATTATAACAGGAGGTGAGTGGGCAGAGGAGGAGGGATGAGGGTTGACATGCTGCACTTGAACGAGTGATGTGAGTAAACCTGCACAAGTGTAAATGGCAAGGGTTTATTGTAATGCAAATGCTGGTATGAGAACTTGAGTCATAACTTTCTCCCAGCTCAGAAAAATGGGAAATGTAAGCTGTTGATTATTACATGTTCTCAGCTCCCACCAGCATGAGCAAAAAGAGCATGTTCTATTGCCAATTTTTTTTCCTTTTTCCTTTAGCACTTATTTCTGGGGTGTGTGCTTTTCACCAGCTATCAAAGCTGCACTCATCATGATGTTTTGGGAGGCGGCTGAGAGGAGAAAGGAAAGGGGGGTTCTGATGGCCATACAAGTAATAACCATTTAGAGAATTTTATCCTATTCAGGCAAAGCCAAGTTTCTAGTCCAGACTGGCTTCCAACCTTTTTCCTCTCAGTCTGAGTGACCAACAGTGGCTGGACAGAAAGGTGTATTGCAAGGAACTCTTCCTGTAGTCAGCCTACATTATTTTGTGATGTGCTACAGATCTTCACGGAAGAAACTGAAGTTCAGTAACCTCCTCTACAGCAGCAATGTATTGAATAATATACAGCTTTGAAAAATACATCCATTGGTAAACTTGCTATTATTTGAAACGGATGTGTTTGAAGCAAGCAGTACTTGAGATAATGCCTTGCTGACCCATATATCTACTTCCCATGATAACTGGAAAGCTTATTTTACTTTACAAGAAGTTCTACATGATTGTTGGTCATGCTGGGCCAATATCACCAGAGAAGTAGCATTTAGTTCCTACATCATTACATAGCAGTGCAATCACTGCTCCACATTCTCGTTCTGGTTACAATTACGATGTTTTTCTGGCAGCCAAATTGTTCATGTAACTGGTACACACACACACAAATAATAATAAAAAACCAAGCAAAACCCAAAGCAAAACCAAAAACCCCATAACACAAAAAAAAAAAANCCAAGAAATCTTGCTGTCACATCCCACTTAAAAGAACAAAATTATGCCAAAGGATTCTATAACATGCTTTTTCATCCCTTAGAGAAGACTCCTTGCTTTAAGCATCCCCTTTTTTATTGATCCAAGATATTTTTATGAGTCTCAGATTGTATTTTTATATATTCAGGGTGAGAAAAGAATTTCTGTTCACTGTGCCTGTACTACACAACAAATCCCAATGCAGAAACACCTGGTCTGGCCCTCTGGACAAAGAGGGGTTGTACCACGGCAACCCCCACTCAAATGCAGAGACAGCACAGAGCTGCACACCAAGCTGAACCACCTGGGGTTTACTAACAGTGAACTAACAGTGCCTCCAGTTCCAAAATGGGTGCAGTCTCTGCCGGGAAGGTACATTGTGGCCCCATGGCACAACACTCAGCACTCAAAACTCTGGCTTAACTCACTGAGTTATGTATTGTACCCACAGCTAAAAGCCTGCAGTAACAAAGCACTGGAAGGAACAGGAGCCTCATGGTTCAGGTCTAAATCTAATCCCAGGATTAGGGATTAAAAGCACAGGCTTTCAGGGCAAAAGCAAACAAAGTGTTTTGGCAGGTTAAAACCTCATGTGAAGAACAGACAAACCAATACCAGTTCCTACGGTGTAGGGAAGCTGTTGTAAATCTCAATATCTTATCTCTGTTTCCAAGACTACTAAGTGGGTTAAAAGCCTTTGCTTCAAAATCTTTTCCAGGCTTTAGTGATCCAGCTTCTGTCTTCTACAAGCTCAGAGTTCTAATAGCTCCCACAATAAGATGAAGAACATTTCCTTCATTCTCACCAAGTTCAATTGCTATAGTAGTTAAAAATTTTAAAAAGTAAAATAAAATGTTCAGCACATACTTCATCAAGCAGTACTTTTTCTTCCGACTAGATGTAGCATTTTTGACAACCTATAAAACATGTTACCATAAACATGCTCTCCTTATAAAAGAAAGTGCCTTTGTCATCTCCTGGTTTTGTCTCTTAAAATTAGCTGACTTACCTATCACTCTCACTTTACCTTCATTCAAGAAAATATCCTCTGTGTGTTGGTACAGACACTGCATGAATCAAACCTCTTTTTGTAAAAAAACCAAAACCCGCAAAACCACCCAACAAATAGAACTTCAGGGAACCTCTGCTTTGATTCCAGTGAAGTTCTTCAGTGAGCAAGGCCCATCTTAACTGCAAGCTAGTTAATGACAATATTTGACAACTTGCAAGCACAGAACCAAGAAACACTTTTCACATTGCTCTAGGAAAGTCAGCTGTGCATCCTATGTATTTCTAAATAGAGGTTCAGGGAATGCATAAACAGCACAGGAGCACAAACCACTAACTTTCACTTTAAGGCAAAAGACAGACAGTGTTGCTTTTCCACAGTATCATCAGACAGATGTAATGATAGTGTAACATGCTTAGAAGTTTCGACCTACAAAGTCCTAAATGAACTGCGACTATGCAGTAGTAGTCCCTCACCCAGCCACGACATTTCTGTGAGTGATATCACTAGAAAATCTTGAGTGGGAAACCCCAGCACTACTCTTTCTAGCCTGACAACTTAAGGCAAGGTCTTTTAAACTTGGTTTTCCTCTCCTAATTTAAGATGGAAAGAAGAAAGCCTGGAGGGACAAGCAATTGAAGATTCTGATATTGGTGTATATTGTTGGCCTGCTGTTGTAGCACTGGCTACTGGTTTGCTTCTGGTGCAATTTCTGTTCCTTTATTGCTTGTCTTCTCATCGTGTTGTGCGTGGAGCAGTAGCACACAGGCAAAAAATACTTACCTTCTGGTTTATCTGGTCCTCGCTATTCATTTATGGTCAGATCAGTCACATCCAGTGCTGGAACCTTCTCTAAGTTACCTCTGCTACAATTGCAATTGTGCTCTTTTCGATTCTGCAATAAGAGGGGGGTAACACCTCTGATTTGAACTAGGAATGGAATCATGGAATATCCTAAGTTGGAAGGAATGCATTAGGATCCTTGAGTTCACCTCGCTCCTTCTCGCTGGACTACCTAAAACTAAACCATAGACAAAGAGCATCAGCCAGGCACTCCTTGAACTCTGACAGGTTTGGTGCCATGACTTCTTCCCTGGGGAGCCCGTTCCAGTGACCGGCCACCCTCCCCATGAGGAACCCTTTCCTAATGTCCAGTCCAGACTGTGTGCTGGGGACCTTTAAGTCCATACCCAATACTGCAGGTTCACTTCTCAAACAGAAGCACGTGCGCAAAGCTGGGGGCAACAGACAACGGTGTGCCTGGAAATGGCCAAGCCTGAGCTCAAGCCGTGATCCCCGGGTGGTCTCAGCCTGCCAGCTGCCCGGCAGGAACAGTCTCCACGCGGGGAGCCAAGCCGCTCCCGCATCCCGCATCCCAGCGCTGGAGCTCCCGGCGCTGCAGCGCTGCGGCCGCCAGAGAGAGCCAGAGACTCAAGCGGCGGGACCGGGCTGGGCATCCTGCGAAGTACCGTGTCTGCGGCGTGATGCAGGGAATACTGGTGATAATTACACACTCGCCGCAAATTAAAATACCTTTTAACAAGGTTTCGGAGATAATTGTATGAAACGGCTATGTATTTGACTGGTATGTATTTCGTTTCCTATGAAATCACGCTTTCATAGCCATCAGAAGCATCAACACTTTGAACTCCCTACCCCACGTATTAATTGGTAATGTCATCTGCCCCTGAGCAAAGTGTTTCTCTAGGGAACTAGTTTGGCACCAAGTGTTTTATGGCATTTAACTCCAGAGGTTACCTGAACTTGGTAAGATGTAAATAGACGTGGAGTCTGCTGCTCGTGTTTGACCAGAAGCCTTTGTGACAAAAAAGACATGAAAAGTCAGAACCCACCTCCTTTCAACAGCCACTTCTTACATACAGTCCTGTATGCAACAAGTCCACTCCTTGCTTGCCCGACTATGGAAAGTTTCTATTCCTGTTTCTTTGCAACATTTTCATTCTTCCAAGCCTCATGACATTTCTGTCACCACTGTTCGATCACCTTTGTTTCTCTGTGTCTCAGACAGAATTCTATTTCATTTTATACCTGTGCAAAAGGCACATAAAACACTGCTGCACTCATTTGCAGTCGGTTGGTTGTGAAACTTCATTTGGTGAAGTGACTCAAAATGTTCAATTGTGACAGCAAATTTGAAAGAAATTCCACAAAGTAAATACATAACATCATGTAAATGCCATTTCACAGGGGACTATCATATGTATAGTACTTTCAAATGATAAAGCAGTAGGACAGCTAAAAAACAAAGACTAAGTTCATTCCCCTTGCAAGGCAGAAAGCATTCTTTGCAGACCTCACAATCTCCTCCTGCTTGAGGTGCAGCATTGGACAAATGGTAGCAAAATCTCAGCTCGCACTTCACTGCTCTTTGAGAAGGAGAGGACAACTGCACTCTCCAATAAATACTGTACATTCCTAAACTCCTTCAGTTAAATTAAAGCTTAAGTTAATAAACCATCCTAAGCTCAGACCTATACTCATAACACAAGAAATAAAGGTTTCACGTGAAATAGAATTCATCTTCATGTCACCCCATTTTATAAACCTTTTCTATCTTCCCTCTCAGTCGTGTCCTGTGAATGTATCATCTGAACTGTCAAAGCAAAGCAAAGCAGTAACACCAAATAAAGGAGTTATATTTTTGTGCCAGTTAACCTGATCCTGCTTAAGCTTCATATTTAAGATACCATTTTTCAGTCTGGTTTTAAGAACTTTTGCAAACAGGTGAATAAGAAGTAATAGCTAACATATGCTGGAAAAAACCAGAGGATGATGACTCAGATCCACACACATGTCAGAAAAACATCAGGCACTTCTAATCCCACCAAGAGTCTTTTGTGACTTTACTTGAAGAAACAGCTGCATTTTGATGGCTGGATACAGCACAACACAATGCAATGGGTCTAGAGGTTTTTTTAATACTTCTTTGCACTACCTATGTTTTGGAAACATAGTCACTTAAGGATATGTCTTCCACACTTAACACTTGTTCTGTATGTTAAAAATGTGGATAAGAACCTAACCACATCAGTTCAAAACAGCAACAGCGCCCCTTAACCAGGAAAGAATTAATAACAGGGAGGAGAGGATGGCTCCAAGATTAACGTCGAATGAAACTGAAACAGGCAGAGCAGAACTTTGCCTTGCATATACAAGGAAGAGGAGTTATTTAAGTTCAGACCTTGGACTTTACGCTCGGCAAATCACGCATTTGCAGGCGTGTGTTGTAAGCCAGCATCACCCCAGAGTGCCTGTGTGTCCCAAGATACTACCCCCTGCTTCCCAGAAGAGTGTGCTAGCTGAGGCTCATCTCTGCGTCGTATGGCTTCAGCCCGGGGCTGGCCAGCAGCCACCTGGCACCAGGCACAGGCGAGAGCACGCTTGTGTCTGCCTGCTAAATACCATGCAAATGACCCCTTACTTTACAGTTCTGGTATGAAAGGGGCTACACTGTCCAAGAACACACAGTGAAAAGAATATAGTTCACAGTAAAAATAATAAAAAAAAAAGATAGAAAGAGGATTCAGGATAACCAATACACATCAGCTGAACTGCATTGATGCTGGTGGACTGAAGGGAGTATAGATCAGAGTACATTTTATCCTACTATTATGTTGCCCAACATTAGGAAAACTTCTGTTGATTTTTTATAAAATTGCTATTGGAATGAGCTCTAACCTCGACATAAACTTCAATTAACTGCCTGTGGTACCTGTGGTTGACCAGAATTTTAGAGGCTCAGATACCTAAACTGTGAGTGGTGGTATCTGAGAGCTCACCAAAGCCAAGCACATGCCTAGCATGCTGGTGGCCTGCTAGAATTTGACTGGCATTCCATATTCCATGGAAAAATATCAACCCCATTAGCGTACATACAGCTCAGCTTCAGATACAAACACATATTTCATTAGCAGTTCACTGGCTAAGAGTAAGGCAAAAGTCAAATTGCCGTGGATTGTGTTTAACATTTTATTTAATCAGTCTGTAGTACTGATCTCTCATACTTTTCACACCGATGAAGAGTTTGATGCAAATGGCAACTCCACTGAAAATTCTGCGGTCAGCTTGCAACAATTAGTAATATTATCTCATTTTGAACATACAAGCAATTTAGTCTTTGCATCTTTACTCCTTCAGTTTTACACAGAAAGTCCACTTCAGGTCTTAAGAACCTTGAAAACCTCAAACTTTGTCTTCCATCCCGCAACGCCTCCCCCTGCTCTCCTGTAACCCCCAAATCGAATCCAACAAAAACATCCCATGAACTAAACTAGAGTTTCTTTTCTGGTGAGGAGAGTGATGGTATTTTCCAGATTTTACAAGACTAGTTGTATTTTTCAGACTGGTCAGGGATAGAGAAGAAAGCCAAGTGAACAACAAGGACTTGACAACAAAGCTGCAGTTTGTGTTTCTTTATGTGGTGGTTGAGGATTTTATATGAGAGATATTCTTCTTTCCTTCCATGAGAAAAAAAAATTACCAACACATTTTCATTTTACTCAGACACAGATATTCTCATAGAGAAGTGCTCTAACTGATGTGAATTACATCAGTAAGCCAGGGATTACTTCACATGTTTGGCCAACAATGACAGTTTACTAAATTGCCAATCCTCTGTCCAACAAAGTTATTCCCTTGCCTAGTTAGGGCTACAGTCTTGAGAACCCTATTGCTTATTCCCACCTCACTCTGAAGGGTCTGTGCTGGCTTTTTAGAAACACACTGGATGCCTTAACCCAAGGTTGCTGTCCTTAGTGGAAGAACTGCTAGAGCTACTGCAGGGACTGTTCTGCTTCCCAGACTGCAGCTGCCAACCATCCCAGAGGAAGGGCTTTATTGACATCGCTTGTTTCTCTTTCTCTGTGAAGATGAAGGGGTAGAACAGGTGTCATTGTGTTGTAACCATACCATTGTGCTGGAGTGAGGGAGGTCTATACCACCTGAAATTACACTACAAAAGAGGAACAAACTTAAGCATGTTAACAAGGACCAAGTCAGATACAAAAACACTCAATACGAAGAACTGAAAAAAGAAATCATCTAATATGCAGAATAAAACCTCTCAACTAATAATTAATTTTCATATGAACTGCTGGTGAGGTAGGTGGGCAGAAAGCCATCTTACACTCCCTAACATAATACAAGCTGTCTCAGAGTTTGAGTTTGTTGCCTGTACCAAAGAGTTGGAAGACTAAGAAATTGGGCTCCTTGAATAATACAGTATTTCTCTTCATCTTGTGTCTAGCTACTGTATATTGGCCAAGATAGCAGTTTTTCATGATTATATTTACCAGTGTTCAGAATATTGTAAGATTTATAGAAAAACAGTATTCTCTACATTCTAAAATAAGTATATCAAAGCAGCTCAGGTTGAACCCAAGTAGCTGCTATTTCTTGCTAATCTAAAGACACTAGCGTGTTAAAATGGCACAGCTATTTTTATTCAATGTGTGCTTCAGTATGCTAAGTCAACATCGTGTCCAGCTGCTGTGGATAAAGTGTTCCTGTATGAACAATTACAAACCTTTTACAGTGCAACATATTCAGCCTGGCAAGATGCAGAGGGCATCAGTGCATGGGAAATTTTCCACCTATTTTATAGCAGCAAGCAAGCTCTTTCTCAGAAGTGGATTTTGTCTATGTAATTTGCTCAGGAGGAATGGGACTTACTGAATGCAAAACTCACCCTTCAAAACTGATAAATTCAACAACTTACCAAGACACTGTTGTTAATTTGGTCTTTCATGCTTCTGTACAATAATAGCATTTGGACAAATTTGGGAAGGGTAACTGAGGACACATTCTATTTTGATTAAAACTGTGAAAAGGTATTATATTGTTTATAACGCACCTATCACAGTGGTATCTGAATGCAAAGAACTTTAGCAGACAGGTTTTAAAAGCAAATAAACGGAAAGGATAATTTACATTCCTTTCTTAGGCATGCCATTTGGATGTATTACTTTTTTTCCCCTCTCCTACAGATGGTAAGAAAGCAACTGCAGAGAAATCTCAAGTCCAATTACTGAAATACTCCAGAATAATAAGCTTTCTGCAAGGTTTATGCTGCTCAGCTTCAATTCTCAGTGATCACACACGCAATGAACTCCAGGTCACTTGCCTCACATTGGGAAGCAGAGAAAGACAGCAATTTCTGATCTCAGTATTTAGGTAATTTTTTTCTTTGTAATTAGGAAATAAAATGTGAACTATGGAATTTAAATTCTGTTCATATTAAAGCTCTTGGTGTTATGGCTTTGAGAGAGAAGAACTATGATTTAATAATGATGCAGCCAAACAAAATAAAAAAATGTATTACATTTTGGTTGGTGTTTTAAAAAAAATTAATAAAATCCTGTCTGCTCTGAATAGGATCCATTTATTTTCTAAGTTAGTTTGACTTCCAAAATGCTCTTCTACTTTCTGATGGAAATACCATACCACATGCAGTCAAACAAATACAAAGGTGGGCTATTCAATCTGGAATCTTGGCTGACAGTGGCTAGCATCAAAAAATTACCAGAAGACAGTAGAAAACTCACATTTCAGAGACCAAATCTGGGCAATATTTCAGTAAAATTTGGACCTAACAGTAAAAACCAGCAAAACCTTTGTAAACATAGACACAGATATCTGGTTACTCTGTGTCCCAAGAAGATCATCACTATGTCAGAAAAATTAAAACTGTACCTTCAGAGGTACACTCATAACTGCACAAGTGTAAGGCAGCTACAATGTAGAATAAGAACATACTTTGTTTCTTCCTGATAAAAAGGAATGACTACTGAGAACAACTTTCTCTTATGTCATTCCATAAGTCTGACAGTAAACGTGATTATTGTCCCCAAAGTACTACATTGCTGAAATAACTTCCCCTTAGTTTCTGTGAGCATACTTAAAGAAAACCCCTCTCCATCTACATAGCTGCGTTACACTCAACATGGCTAATATCTTAGTATGACTGGTTTTGTTTTTACTGTCTGAAAGTGTCAAACAGTGTGTCTTGGGAAATTACACAAGGGATAACATCTGCGAGCATTGCTGTTCCAGTAAGAGTCATGGCAAGTCCAGCTCAGATGTATAAAAAAGTAACTCAGGACCAAGTTCATGCTTTGCATTAAAGCTTACTGGAATCCTTAAGGCAATTCTCAAAACTGTGAAAACTAAGTTACGGCTAGGAAATTTTTCTGTTGGAAATCTATCAATCACCTATGCAGCAACAACTGAATGCATATTTGTGTATCACAAAGGCCCAAAACTCAACCGTGTGCATACTTAAAAATCCCTGTGATGAACCTATAACCCAGTCCACAAAAAGTGACAAGACATGTAAGGTGTCTGGCATCTCAAGTCAAACAGCTACTTCATGGTGATCAGTGTTGCCTAGTTTGCTGCTCTGTTTCCCTCCGCCTCTGCAAATCAGCTCTGTCCTAAGTCTATTCTACTTTTAAAAGATTCGCTAGTGATTTTAGGTGCACTTTCTACAACAGAAATATAACCATGTTTGTATCAGTGTATTTTTACTCTAGCTCACCCCTGATAGGAGAAAAGAGAAACTAAAAAAAAAAATGAAATAAATGAAACACAAGAAGCAACTACAAAGGGCTATGAAAGCAAAGAGAAGCAACCTGGGTGTGACTATTGGATGGGAACAAGCAGAAGGGCAATAACAAAAGGGTAATGGCATCAAATAGTGACCCCAGAAACTGTTTTAAAGGTCACATTTCTCAGTTACATAAGCACAAAAAGACTCACATCTCTAGAAGTCTGCAAAATGAGTGTTCTAATAACTAAGACAAAATAACAAAAGCCTAGAGAAAACAGATTTGTGCAGCTGAAATAGTAAAGCTGTATCAGAACGGAAAAAACTGGCAATGTTTAAATGTCAGTTAGACACAGTTTTGGCTTTCAATCCAAAGTAATTAAGTAATTGCTCCCCGCTCACGAAGAAGAGATGTGTAACAATCAGTGGGTCTAGGTATATAAAAATATGTGACAAATCTCTGCAGGCCAGACACTATTGGTTTAGATAGCTAGAATCCAGCTGTAAGGGGAAAAAACCCACAAACTCTTAGATGTCACCGAGATATGAGGTCATGGGGAAAGGTTTTCACTAAAGAAAAGTACCTTGACTGTGAATGTGAGTGACAGGCAGGATGACAGCATCGATTCCCTACAGTAATTGGAGAGGTGGTGAATGAAAGACTTCAGTTTTCACACGTGTTTCTGCAGCTCATTCAGGAGGCGCTAACAAAGTAATGGGGTATGATTTCAGGAGTGACAAGGACAGTCTCTAGACTAAGGTAGATCTACAAGTTGTCATCAGAGGGGAAAGATAAATTTGTCTGAGAAAGTGAGATTAGCTGGAGAAAAATACTCTGATAGAAGAGTAATAAGATTTGCAGAAATGAATACAGCACAGTCATATATGCCGAGAGAATGAATTGTGACATTTCAGGAACACTGTGCTGACAACATTAAAAACAAATAGAACAAGGAGAAGAGTGAAACACCGCTTTAGAAATGCCATGGGGAACTTTCCAAGAGTTGTTTCAGGAATTCTAAGGGAAGACAACAGATTGACACAAGCAGTCACAACCACTGGTGCTGGATAAATAGAAAGACAGAAGACAAATTACTGCAGGCCAGATGATATAGCTCTGTATAGCCAGCCATGACACTCACAAATAGTTGGTTCATGGGAGGATATCCCATATTCAATTTCCCATCCAAAGACACTTCCTGCACAAGTCACTGTTTATACTTGAGTAAAAAGGCATTTGCTGTCTTTAAAAATATTCATCAAGCATGCATATTCTTGAGAAGGCAAACTTTTGATAACCACATATTGGCAGACCTCAAAAGAATTCAAGATGTTTTGATGGGAATGCAAGAAAGGAAAACAAAGTTCCTGTTAAAGTGGTGAGAAAAGAAAGCAGAAAATATTCTGCAAGACCTCCAAAGGACAGAGGGCGGCCAACAGCAGAATCTCAGGACACAGACAGGTATCAAAAAGAAGACGTGCAGGCAGCATCCACAAAGATTCAAGGGTAAAGAACAAAGACATCCACGTGTCAAGACTGGGCATGAACACTGGTTCCAATGAGAGAAGAGAGTCCATAGTAGCCTTCTTGGGGTATAAAGCACTGTGTAAACAGACAATGGAGATCAGACATGAAGTCATCAGGAATTTGATAGCATGAACTGCAAATAATCCTGTCATTCTGATCATCAACTTTTTCAACAAAAGAAAAACCCCCCAAAATATCTGCCTCAAAATGAACTCACAAATTGGCTGAGGATCCAGAGGGAAATATAGGCATGAGAAACCTTGAATAAAAACCTCACAAAGCAGATGGCCATTTACACTACAAGGCTTATTGTCAAAAAACTAATACCATTGGATCAGACCCTTTCAAAATGATTTTTTTTTCCTGAGAAGTTTTCAGTTTGACAAAACAAAATAATAATCACACTGCCCAACATTTTCTCATCTGAGAAAATTGATTTTCCACCAAAAGAGGTTTAGTATTTTTTACTCAGCAATAATAGAAATTTCAGACTATTTTTTAATGTAAAAACAGAAGACCTGCTCCAATCTGACTGCAATATTAACCTAACTACTTGGGTTTTTTTTTTTTTCACTCACCATCTCATCTTAACATTGCTATTTAAAAACAGATGCTAGACCAAAAGAAGTAACAAAAGACACATACAAGAACCAGATATCAACAGGAACAAATATGCATGAAATCCAATAAATTTGTTAATCCCTATACAACAATTCAGGAGAAGATAATAATTTGAAAACTGAAAGTGTGCAAGTCAAAAACAAAAACCAGACATATCCCCAAGTGTCAGAATAGATCTTTAACACGTTGAAAAAAAGTTGTATTTAGTGTAATTATTCTAAATTGAAATATATGAGCCTAAAATATTGCATACCACAAGCTGTTTAACAGGCTAAAAAATCCTAAACTTTGGGGAAAAAACCCGCTCCATGTTTAGGTTTTACCAAAAGGCAGCCATGGTTTTCTTCTCAGGAAGCCCTGATATGGTTTGAAGAGATTAAATAAACCCCTTGTTAGAAGGAGATACTGAAACAAACTTCTCTGCCCTTAAATTGGGAAAACAAAAGCAAACCCAAAATCTCTGAATAGGTATAAAGCTTGAGATGACCACGTTTATAAATTTTTTGTCTTTTTAAATTTGGACTGCAGTATCAATGCATTTCACACACTCATTCACATGAAGCCTTCGTGGCTTTTTATATGCTGTATTTATACAGACAAAGAATAATGAGTGTAGGACAGCACCTATGTATTCAGGACAGATGGGAAAGAGCAGGGAAGATGGAGATACATCATACATATCTCACAGCGTATTTGATAGACTGAATTAACAGAAGCAAGCAGTGCTGGTCCTTTTGTTACTCATATAGAGCCCATTGTAAAGAGTCATTATTTGTATAGTATTGCTTTGCACTACTGCTGGTTCTATGAACTCAATACAGATTTAGTAGCAAGCATCACAGCCATACTGAAATATGCATTCATAGTGTTTTATTCTTTGAGGTAACAAGGAAATACCCACTAGATTCAAAAGGAAAATTAAGAGGCTCAAGAAAGGAAACTCCAAGTTCCCCATCACTACTAACCTCACCGCATGTACACTTCAGAGAAACCATTCCTAAGAGCAGAGTCTCAAATCCACACATGCAAACAAAAGGTTTTTTTAAAAAAAACTTCAGAATCTCATCTTTATCTTACATGTTTCTAGAGCACCTACTAAAGAATTAACCACTAAGTCACTGAACCACAGGGATAAGCAAATAAAGAATATTCTGGTCTTTCACTCTACCAAAGAGTTGCACACTTGCTTTCCTCCTGTACTGCTCATAAGATAGAGGGTAAAGCCTTATTTTCATTCAGGCTCTATCTGTGTCAGAAAGAAAACAAATCTCAGGCCATAATTAGTTCTCCATCTTCAAGCTTCTTCATCACTCTGATAATGCCTAGAAGATACTGCCTTCAGGCAACAGTCAGAGACTTTCTAGAGAAACAGATCAAAGCTGTCTGCTGAGCTGCTGGCAAGGCCATGGCCAGCAGCAGTTGCCACTGGCTTCCTATCAATCCTTAAGTGCACGCTGCCTCAAACATTTGACCACCAGACTGGGAGCAGCACCCACCTGAAAGGAAGGCGCCTTTCAATGTGCCCTCTACACTACTGACTTTCCTTCACCATGCTGCTATCAGACCTAGTCCAATGGGGTTAATTTAATTTGCCATTAATTACGGAAATGAAGCTCCACAGCTCACTGCACAACATCTGTGAAAAGATGTAATCTCCATACTGAAACAGTCCCTCTGCACTGTCCTATTTCCACTTCTCAAAGTTTCCACTTGCTTGTTTCACAGCCTTCAGAGCTTATGAATGCATAATTGAATGGCTACAGTAACAGATGAAACAATCAATTGTTTGTGAGGACAATTGGGTGTTTTAGGAAGATAAGGACTGGTATTACTCAGAGCTGGCATCATCTACGAGTGTTTGGCAACCCAGCTGCTATTTCTTACTTCTTTCTCCCCAAGTAAAACATTGAGGGGGTTTTGCTAAGATAGTTGGAACGATGTCCTGGAATGCATTACTCTTCCCTGCTTAATGGCTTTTTTTTTTTTTAAACTAGAACAGTTTACAAGTGGATATGTATTACTTTTAAACTCTCAGGTCTAGAGTTTAGGATCTTGAAAGTCCAACTGTGATCCTTTTTGCTAGTTTCATAAAAAGAAATCTGGAACTGGAACTTATCTAACAATAATAAAAGAGGAAGCACATGCCCACGATCTCCAGTAAGAAATTACTAAGAGAAACACCTTTGCCAGGAAAGTTATGACTCTACACACCTTTCTGCACATCAAGCCCCTGCATGTCCAATACGAATGCTGATTGTCACTCACCTGGCTGGGCACTCATGCAGCTACTCTGTCAACATGCGTGATTTTACAGCTTATCCGACTTTGAAATCCACCTCAGTTTTAATAAATAAAAATGCAGTCCTGTTACACGCCTAATTAATACCTGGCACATAAACTTGCAGCAGGTCTCATGATTAATTCTAGAGCACTTTGATCACCCACGTGGCACTGAACATTATTTCTTAAATAGCACTATTTGCTATTCCCATAATAAACGCATGATGAAAAGGTGACCTACAATTAGTTGAAACTCTTCGCACCTCCAGTTCAGTCCTATTCTTATAATGACATCTCTAGTTGTCACTGACAGCTGACATGGCTAAACCACAGAGCTTGTCAAAAGATTTTGGCCTGATGTGGAACTACGCTGTTCCCAAACACCTCTGTAACACCTGAAGATGTGATTCCTTGTCCTTTTCAAAGAAACCTAAAGGGAATATCATAGATCCCTATAGATAATGATGACCAAGTATCTGATTGTATTAAGCTTCAAAGTTAATCAAGACAGTATTATGTCCTTTCTATAGAATTATTCTTAAGAATGGGTGCAGAAAATTACAGTGTAGATTTCACAGGTATCCACCACAGGCAGTTAATACTAAGTTGTATGAGAAAACCCTTGCAACAGAGATTATGTAATTCCCTTCAGACAGAAAGATATCAAGTTAACCTGATTTGCTTCCATGAGACAAAGGAGGAAATGACTGTGGCTTCTGATATTGGATAAAGCTGTGCTGAACACATCTAAAAATTCCCTTGGTAACAGTGGATACTGGCACAGTTTTTTTCCCTATTGAGCACCATTCCTGTGCACAGCCATACATTTTTCAGTTACCCCCTCATGGAAATGGGACCAAGGGTCCATGGGCTGTAGTCTGTTCCTGGCCAAATCAAGATACTTTGGATACTTAAGCATCCTCTTGAGGACATTTCAGTTTGCAAACAGCTTTTCCATAGTTATATTTTCACTGAAGAAAGTAAACAGATGTCTTTTGCAAAGGCTTCAAATAACACAACTTGGGTATTGAGGTTTTGTTTTACCTAGCCAGACCCTAGATTTTTCAGTATGATGACTCTGGTGAGATGCCTTAACTTACAGCAGTCTCAACAGACAGCCTAGGGAAATGGGGTATTAATCTCCTTATTTGGAGAGTCCAGAATGAACCCAGTGGATTCAGAATTGTACTCTCAGTCTTCTGTACAATTCCAAGTCTAGATGTAACAGACTGTCAGTGTTTACCTGACTTCATGCTCAAAATAGTTTTTAAAGTAAGCCTGAAGAGAACTAAGTCACAGTATTACTCATATGCATAAGTATGCCTCAAATAAATTTTCAAATTAATTTCCTATGTGGCTGTTAGACTGATTAGCAAAAACTTTTTATTGAAACCATGTTTCTAAGCCTACGCTTGACAGTATTATTTTCTGCTGAAAGAGATAAAAGTCTCATAGATGCTAATATAAATGCTGAAACTGAAACTGGCTTTTAAGTGTGTCAGCTGGCTTTCCAGATCAAATTCCAAGCAGCCAACGCTTTCACAAGAAAGGTCTTTTCTGTCAATAAAGCAATTTCCATAAAATTGCTTTTAATAAATGAGAAAAAGACAAACAAAATCCCCTAAGAATTAGGCTGACCCAGTTTACACATGTTGAATGATTTGGTCTTTGCTCTGTGTAGCCAGAAATAATTTTTCATTCAGGGTCAGCTCTGCACAGTTCATCTAACAAACTACAACACCCCCTGTGCTCACATCCTACAATCTTTCTGCAAAGAAAATGGATACTGAAAGAAGATTTTTTATAACATTTTTAGTTAATGTTACATACTATTAAATATGCACGTTAAGTTGTTAAGCAGAGAAAAAGTATAAAGGGAAAAAAATCAGTATCTTATCAATTTCCGTGAATCTTTGCATACCATTCATGGCATATTGGGTGAGATAAGTCACTGGATAGCCCAAGTACTGTTAGTTGGAAAGAATACTTAGCTTTCATATTGAGTGAGTTAACCATCCTTTACTCTTAACTATGAATGTAAATAAAATACATTCACTGATTGACTAGGTGTCCAAATAATATTTGACCAAAAAACAGAAGGCAGTGCTAACCCATTGACACCTCACACGTGTTGTAGGCACATCTTTGTTGACTCAGATGAAGTAGAGTTAAATTACTGACGCCTGCTCCTCATTAGTAGACTCCCACTCTATTTCACTACCCTCTCAAATCTGCTGAATAAATGGCTTGTCAGATCTCTCTTTGTCTCACAATGGGCAAATCAAATTCTTCAGCCAATGTAGAAACAAATGAATTAGGATATCCATCCACAGCCCGAAACTTCAAACAGACTCACAGCAACAGAAGAAAATCAAATGTCTGAAGCTGCCATTGTCCCGGGGCATCAGCCTCACAGGTTAATGGAGGGTCATAGAGCTGCTGCTGAATTGTCACAGTTTTCAGCCTAACACAGGAAGATAAACTATTCACATCTGGCAGTGATTGCTAGAGTGAGCATTTCAGAACCAGCCAACTTTTAGCTGTCTGATTTTAACCCACTTCTGACTGTCTGATCCTTAATCATATATTGATGGCACTATCATAATATAAAAATCAACCTTCTTAAAGAGTGTAGGTAAAATGCACATATTGGATACCGGTCTTTGTAACTAAGTTCAGTTTGGGCACAAAAACTTCATAGGCTTAAAAGAAGGACTTAAAACATCCTAATTATGATGGCTTTCTCAGACAGTGGGGGAAACTGAAAGCAGTACTAACGTAAATACTAAGTCTTCCAAATTTATCATCTTCATACTGTCTTCTAATGAAAGTACTTTCCACCACTTCATCTGGTTTGATTGTATGCAGCCTGTGAAAACCTTGTCAAGGCAAATGAACTCAAAGGGCTGTAGTAGAGGAAAGTGAAGGTGAAAGGACAACACAAACTTAGTACACAAATTCTCAATGGGTTCAGAAAATCCTGCAGATGTTGGGAACACCATTACTTTTTCCAAAATCCTGCCAGTACAGCATTTGCTTGCTTCCTTTCCTATTGTGACTGCCACCAAGTATGAGAGTACAGCTGCTCAGAAAATACAGGGCTTGCTTTTCTTTAAAACTGCACCAGATGGGATGCTCATTTATTGACTTTGTCCAAAACAATAAGGTTCAGTGCAAGACAGTTTTCCAGATATGTAAATTGCCAAGTCTTCTCTTCCTTCCTTTATTCTTCTGCTGTAACTAAGCTCAATTTTACTAACTACTGATTATTAAACCATTTTGGAATAGGTTTCTGAAGGCCAACTAATTGCAAGCCCTGCTTTTCTTTTCTTTATAAACTAGTGAACTACCACTATAGAGAAATGTACAGTATTGAAATAAATTTTTGTTACAAAAATGTTTAGCCATGATAGCTCTGCTAAACATTTATTTAAAGGGTGCCTACTAGGGTCAGAAAATGTAAAAATATTGCTCAAAATATTTCCCTTCTCGTATTTGCAACATCTTTGGCCTGTATATCCAACAAGCCCTCCAATCTATTAATTTAAGGGTTGAGTAGGTGGAATCAGATTAATCTTGTCTAAGTGATCTTCCTATAAACAAACATTAGCACTGCCAGTTGCATTTTACAGCTTGTTGTGGATATCAGAACCAAAAATACTTCCACAAACAGACTCAAACTATTTATTAGTTATTTGCCCTAAGATTTACAGTCTACTACGGGAGAGCTAACCATAACCATGTAAGCAGTCCTGACTGACACTTGTAGACATTAGTACTATGTATAAATACACTGACAGAGAAAAGAAATATGTCAGAGAGACATTGTTAAAAAGTTTTACTGCAATTAATGCCTACAATGACACAGATTAAACAGTTAAACATATCTCTTCTTGACTCTGTATTAATTCAGCATTTATTTACTAGTTGTAAATCATACAGACTGAAAAATAACTTTCCCCAATTCCAAGCTGAGACACGTACACTTGGAAAGTCATTCAGTTACAACTTCATCAAAAAATACAAATTAAAGAAAAAATTGAAAATCATGACAATTTTAGATGCAGAAGATTTTAAATCCTTTAGCCAGTCATAGAAATGAAACCTGCAGAATAACCTAAGCTTTTCACAGCATACTAGTAACTGTCAGATCATGACAAGAGATAGACAGATAGACACCCCCAAAGTGCTTGCCAAGGTCCATTGGGAGTTTAACACATAGTACTTTTGGTACCAAGGAGACCTTTGTAACCTGGGCCAGAATGGGGAAGTGACTCAAAGCTTCTCTTATAGGCTGAGGCAGGCAAAAACAGAACATTTAAGGACAAGATGTTCTATGGAAGCATATGAGGCAAAAGTCAAAGGGTTTCAAAAGCAGAAACATTCCCCATTGTGCCTCTTCCTTCCTCATTATATATCTATCCAAGCAGATACACACAAGCATAAATTTTTCAAATTATTCTCTGGATTTATCTGCTCAGCAGGAGTTCTGGAGATTGGTTTAGCTGCTGAATAGTGAATCATTACCACATTTGCAACCTCCAAAAGGGTCCCAGCAGCCTGTGCTCTGGAGCACACTGCTTTGTGTCTACTGTTCCCGTGCAACACTTATATGACTGCTTATACTCTAGCTATAGATATTGCAATTTAACATGGAAGACCTAACAGTTAATAACATGTATTTCTCTAATTCTCAAGTTCTCATTATTAGCATAAAAACTACCTTAGGTAAAATTCCAATACAAGCTCTATTAACTACAGTTTCCCACTCGTAGAGCAATTGTCATTTTCCTTCTTAGCTCCTCCCTCTCCCATTCTCCTTCCCTCTTAACAGAGTGTGTTCTCCGCCCATAACTGAATGCAATAGATGATGATAGTGGATGTCACACAGATAGAATAGATAATTTCTATTGTAAAGCATAGAAGAAATAAAAGAACGAAAAATGGTTTGTGGACAGACTGAAACCTTATTTGCAGAATGCTGGAAAAAACCACACATGTTAAATGGATATTGAGAAGTAGTTACTACATATAACATAAACAGTAGTATTGGTTTCATGTACTTTTTTTTTTTTTAAAAGTACATTAGCTCATATATTGGAATTGACTGAGTGTTTTTTTATAAGCATAGTGCTGTCTGGTGTTGCTCTGACAACTAGGGCACATGTCTTTAATTTGCCTGTTTTGCTGTTCAGCTGTGATATAAGTATGTAGAATTCTGGTTGCACAAAGTAATTTGACAGTCCAAATATATGTAACGCAATCTGTTGTTTTTTTCTTTTTATTGAAAAGTACTGTTTTTCTTTTACAGCCTGTCTTCATATTTTGCCCAAACATTCTTGAGGTCAAATGATATTTTTTAAGTATGTATGTTATTACCTTTTTTTTTTACTAATTTTTCTTGCTCTTTCATTTGCCCTGAGTTTCTCTCTCAACCCATTTTTTTCCAGGCTCAGTGATTCCTTGTTCTTTGCATCCTCATTTGTTTCTCATCATTGTTTCCATTTCTTTCTAACAGCTGTTTTTCCCTCTGTAGCAGACTCAGATTCCACGTCACAGTAGCGTGATGCAGAGACACCCTATGAAAACTCTCTATGTGGCTCTCATATATCAAAGCCTTGTTTTGCTACATCACAGCAAATGAGTATGAGCTTATAAGAGAGAAATATGAGTACTTTTGTTTTCACGTGCAATCAGAGCTTCTGCTTTAGAGATCTATGGATTTAGTGAAGGATTAAAACTGTATACAAAATCTCTGAAGTTCCACAGATGTCTGACCAGTGTTTTAAAGCCAAATATTACCATATTCTTGATACTGTCAGATGGCCTTAAAAAATAAGTCCCACTACCTCTTCTTCAAACTCCTTATTATAATCATACTTACAGAAGCATCTACCACGGTGCTATTGAAACAATTTATCTCATATCAATATTTTATCTTGAGACTTTGCAGTAAACAAATCTTTTCTCTGGGGACTGATACCTGGATTTGAATTTTTGGAAGGCAGTAATTGCCTTGAAAGTGTGATCAGTTTATTTATAGTCACTGTGTTCTCTGTATTTCCAACTGCTATAACAATCTAAATGTGCTTTGACAGATATTAACTTGGAATCTTACACAATACGCTCAGTTACTTAAAACTGAAAATTGGCTTTGCACACAACATATTTCAATTTTTGGAAAGCTCCTACTTTCTCTTTATTCCCAAAAGGAGATAGCTATCTTATAACACAGCCTGTGGAGAGAGCAGTATAAATTCTTTTCTAACTTCTTCTGTCAAACTACACACAGCGACCATGTGGAAAAACTATTTAAGAGAAATTTGCACGGCAACTAAAACGTGAAAGAAACCTGCGAGCTAACTTACAACACAGCACAAGAATTCAAAGCATATGTGTGCGTATGCAAAAGAAGACTATTAACATGTTCTTTGGGTCAATATGATTTAGTTACTTTCCATCTGACTGCAGTTCCTTCGTGGTTGCAGTGCTTTACTTGCATATTTACGTGGTTGTCAAAAAAACCTGAGATACAGTTTACTCAATTATTAGACAGCTCTGCAAATCCCAAGTTCTATGGCATATCAAACTGCAAGCCATCTACACTGCAGCTAAATGGATCTATGCAACAGCATTTCCTGTCTTTGCTAAAAATCACAGGCTTGTCTGACCAGCCCATTTCAAACATGACGAGGAATTAAGACAGTTATATTTCATCAACTCTTTAATGAAAGGAAGTACATTATGTAAAAGCACACTCAACATATTAGCAGCTCTGAAGGTGAGGGAAACAACCCTGAACTGGTTACAAGAAGTTTGTTATTCTCCCTCATAACCAGAATATGTTAATATCCAGTACATAAAGACTAAAATATACCCAAGATAAATACTTAGCTTGATGTAATTTATATTTATGCTTAGCTGAGCTACCTCATCGCTTTAGCTCAAGAGAACTGACATAAACCTAAATAAGCTTTGAACTCTGTTGTAAACTAAGAATTGTATCACTTTGGGTGAGTTTGGCTTGAAAGATTATAGGAGTCTAAAACTAACGAATTCAGAAAGAATTGAAAATAATTTCTTTCCTAATTATATTGGAAATGTATATTAAAACCTCGTGCTAACATTAAAAAGAAGCAAATCTTACCTCCAGGAATGATTTGATTTCACTAATTCTGAACTGATTTTATATTAATTTGTTTAAATTCTGAACCACACAATTGTTAGAATTATTTTAAGTTTACTTACCAATAGTTACTCCTGGCAGATTATTTAGTTACATACAACTAGTTTTCCTGAAGTTCAATAACTCCTTTTTATTTTCCAAATTGAAGCTCTGACAGAATCTAGCATCAGTTTAGTCTTTCTTCCTTAGTTTAGGTAAGGATCCAAAAATAATGAGAGATACTAAAGATAACCAGTAGATACAGTCATTGCACCAACTGTACAAGGAGTTCCTTCATAACAAGGCAAATCTTTACACACATGACCTATATCTTATGAGACCTGACATACCAAGACCTTCATCTTGAATCTTGGACCTTAAGTTGACAGAGTAAGAACTTAAGATGGCAAAAGACTTCAAAAAGCCCTAGACCTAAGTATTTATATTTTTTTAAATAAACTTACCAGCAAAATGTTAGTTTCCAAGGAAAGATTTTAACCATAATAGCTTTGGCCCTTATATGTCTTTAAAGACAGCTGCCTATCTCCAATGATACTGAATAGGTTTGTGCCTTTTATCCTCTTTGCACTCAGTTTTCAAGCATTTTCATTAATACAGTACAGATATTTGTTGCTAAAATGTTTGAAACTGGTTTTCTCAGAATTCCAGATAAGGTCATTCATTGCTGGATGGATTAAGCCACTTAGCCTATTTTTTTCTCATGGCATATTTAAATTGCTTGTATCCATTTGGAGATTCTTTTTAGTATGCATAGCAACAAGTTTAGAGAAACACCAAATTGGTTACTTGAGCCCATACACAATGAATCAGCATTTGCAGACATCTGCAAGCTCCCCATGGTGTGTGTAGTTTTGATTCACAGCTGAAAAACATTATAACAATAATTCAAACAAACCAACTATAGTTCACTCATAATAATGCCAAAATGTAAATTTCATTCTTTTTTCTGCCCTAAAAATGTATTTCATTCACCATAAATAATCTGCAATTTGCAAATTTGTCTGTTGCTTGCTCCTCCAAGTGTAAGTAGTAAGATTTAGGCAATGGTTTTGAAGCCTTCAGTGAAGCTTGTATTCTTGTATATTAATACTAAACCTCATTTAAAGATTGCAGTGATATCATAGTATGTAGTAAACTCTAAATTATTTGTTAAAATACAATGCATACCCAAAATTTAACACTTGGCAGGTAAAGAAGTTTAAGGAGTATTTCTTCTATTCTGAAGATCACCAGTGACATCCAGTTCTGTGCTTCCCAGTGGACAAAATTTATGTATGTTAAGCACAATGAGGGTAATTATAGTAGTTATTCCATAGGCAGAAAAGTTATTAAGTTTAATCATAAAAGTTTGGGGCTTCAAAGAGCTGCAAAATCAGAACATAATACATGCAAGGGTGAAGGCTTCTGCTCTCACCCTGGGCCAGACACCATGCATTCATTGGTTTGCCAGCTGGGAACACACGCAGCAGAAACAGATTTGTTAAAAACAGACACATTTGAGACTAGAAGTGATCTACAGATCAGGTAAGACAGCAATATTAAGAAGTAAACCAGAAAAAAGTGGTTTGATTTTTAAAAGTGCCAGTGTGCTATTCACTTCTACTTTAACTTCTTGGAAAGCGTGGCAGGCTTTCAAGAATTCTGGCTGGACCTTTTCCTGAGTGCGGTGCTAATCTCAGCATGGCAACTCTCATGCACATTCCTTTTTCATGGGTCAGAAGCATCTCGTTACTATATAATAGGATAGCAACATAAAGCCAGGAAATTAATAACTTTTTACTGGGTAAGGTAATAATTCTGAGCAAAATACTGCTACAGTAATCTGAGGGCATGGAAATACCAAACTGATCCTAGAAAATAATCATTGATATGTGCCTGGAGTTCGTTTGGCAGAGACCATACCACAGGGGATGTTGAATAGAATTTCCTGTAGTTTACAGGCTCTCGGTGGTAATTAGATCAAACTATCTTTAGACACTGCCAGTGGAGCTTTTAAATGCACTGGGAAGAATTTCTATAGAACACCACAAGTCGTTCACGTTACTTCTCCGGTACCCAAATAAAATCTTGATTACTTCCATATGACCTTATTTTTCATTACAGAAATCCTACTTGAAATGATTTTACATATTGTGAATTGTCATAAAATTTTGTTGAAGAGACCATTAACCCACCACAGAAATTGCTAGAATAAAACTGATTTTAATATAAAACTTAGATATATATTATTTGAATATATTTCCAGCAAAATTATTTTTTAGACATTTATTCCTCTGGAATACATAGGGCATTCTAAGTAATATGAACAGGAATAAAAGACACTGTATTAATATTTAGATAAAGAACAACATGGTCTTCATTGTCTAGATTTTGTAAAGAATATACTGTTGATTCATAACCCTCCCCAATTACTCCTAAAACCTATCGGTACAGATTAAAGAAAAAGGTAAAAAGTAGTTCAGGTATGCTGGTGAGCTGCATGAGAATTAAAAGTTAAGTTCTCTCACACTGCGCATAGCAATAAATTCATCTTTTTAAAGTAATACCTCTTTAGGCATTCACGCAAAGATTGTGCCTTCCAATTAAGATTTGCAATCTGTCATCATACAGAAACAGCTTATTTTAAAAGACTCTTGTGAAAGTTTCAATTGAAAACTATGTGTTTTTTCTTCAGATGTATAATGGGAAATATACCTTTTCATTTCAACCACCAAAGCACATTAATGCATTGAAATTTAAAATACAGCCTGAAACACCTTAAAAAGATGCCTCTCAAGTAGGTGATGAGAAAGCAACTCCCCTATCAGGTGGCACATGGGACACATTTTCCAATTTCTTACTTAGTTCTCTCTTCTCAGTGCTTAGTCACCTCTCCTGAGCTCATTTTCCTTTCTCCTTCCTCAAACCATACTCGAACAGTAAGATAAGCCTCCCTCTATCCCTACCTGTTTTTATTTCTTTTTGATTTTTGTCATGGGTGGGAGTGGAAGCCGTAGACAAAATTTATTGAAGAGGCCCTGCTTTGAGTCACAAGATGCACAAAGGACTTCCTTGCTTTCTAAACCCCTCCTCAGAGGGGTCTGGGTGCAGCTGCATCCAGTCTTAGCCTCCGATTATATCAATAGTTTGAATTTAAGGAATTACGGAGATGTGATTGCACCACTTAAGTCCCACAGGTTTAAATGACGGTAAAATGAGAATATTTATATAAAATGAATGATTTATTATTATAAATGAACAAATATCTTGATCACAATTAATTACTATACAGTATAAAAAAGCCAAAAATCTACTAGTAGATTATAATACAGGATATAGTACAGTATAAGATAGAATAGTGCACTATATTGAAGCAATTATATTAAAACTAGGAAAAAGAAAATAATTATTAAGTAGAGATTTGATGTAACTCACTCATACCAACACTTGTGGGGAGTTTTTCAGGACCATTGAAAGCAGAACAAAAAAAAAAAAGGCATTTCATAGTAAGGGAATTTCAGAAAGTTTCATTGAAATAATACTTGGTTATATGGAAAAAACAAGAGTGGGTTCAGAATTTCCCAAGCATGCTGCAAGGACCTGTTGCTGCAAATTTAAAAAAAAAAAAAAGTTCTATTAGAGTTCTTAAATCAACAAAAAAATTGCACCCCTACCTATACTGTATAACATGCAGCACCCAGAAAAACCAAAATCACCCACCCCTTTCCCAAACTACATGCCGAGTCCATTCTCACCTTCTCCTACAAAATAAGCAGAGACTGGGAAACACTCAGACAATCCTGAAAACAGCAAAATGTTGTATTGCACAATGAGAAAAGTAAGATTGCTCACCTGAGGAGGAACAACCAGCACCACCATTCCCTACATAGCCCCCAGTGCTCCACAGCCACCTCCTGCCCAGCACGCCCTACCACAGCCCTCCTACAACAGCCACTTCCTTCCGCCTGGGAAGCAGGTGCTGCTCGTTTTCAGCCCCCTTCCCTCTCCCCGCAGTGCCTAGAGAACACCGGTGACAACAGCTGCAAGGTGACACAATTTTCAACATCTCAAAACAAACATAGGCTGTCACAGTAATGAAACTGGGCAATCTGCTCGAATGCTTGACAATGGTTTCCATGAAAACATTTTTCTTGGTATCTAATCTAAACCTCCCTTGGTGAAACTTGAGGTCATTTCCTCCTGTCCTATCTCTTGTTACCTGGGAGAAGAGACTGACCTCCACCTCACTACAACCTCCTTTCAGGTAGGAATAATTTCTGAAGTGGGTTCCCCCTGTCCTCTCCCCCATCCAGGATGTGATGGAGCCACTGCCGTTGTCCATGGTTTGTGTTTGACATGCCTATATACGAAGCATGACAGTGTTGTTTGAAGTGGACTTGTCTTTATCTTGGTAGAGAGTTTTTAAAAGAAAAAGGCAACTGTTGCTGTAATTTTTTAAAAAAATAATTCTTTGTTTTTAAAAAAATGACCAAACCAAGTCAGCTGGAGTGACCACGAACTTCTGTGTTCTGCTACTCTGACGGGAAACAAGGCCCCTGAAGGCCAAGGAATGGATGGCTTTGCTGGTGTGTTCTCAGTTCACTTCACTGGAGATGGCAGGAGGACTGTACCTGAACCTCCAGGACAGAGTTGAATGATGCTCCGGGGGTTTGGCTCAGGTCCTGTGGGAGCATCCAGACTTCATGTGGGCAGCCCTAATAAAGCAAAGCACATTTGTGTTACCCATTTTGTGCTAGGAATTCTGTTTAAAATCAGGTCACTGACATACCAGCAATCCCAGTGTGTTTATGGATCAGGAAAGAGTTGTAGGATCCTCCATTTGGGTCCACATGAGACTAAACACTTGTGCCTTCAAGATCTGTGAAGATTTTCAGTAAAAAAAATTTAAAGTTAAAAATGGAATAGGCTGAAGTCTTTTGTCTATTTCTTAAATATTATAAACTTCTAGATGTTGTGAAACTAGTGGATAAAATACAGATTTTGAAAGTTATCTAAAGCCTTTCTACATTAGTGACTGAGTTTAGGGAGAAAATGCTTAAGGATCTGTGTTCTATAATGTCATGGAATTTTGTAGCTTTTTGTCATCTTTGGATTGCAAAAGTTCCTAATCCTTAGCAGGGAAGGCATGGATTTTGAGGAGGGTTGATAAATTACAGAGCAGAGTAAAACGTTTTTTCCTTTAATGTAAATATCAGAAATTGGCAGAAGGCTTAACTCAGAAGTGTAGGCTGACTTTCTATACATAATTACATAAAGAAATCATAGAGAGAAGAAATCCCTCTAGCTTTTCCTTTTAACAGACTGCATAGTCATATAGATCATATTATTACCCTAATGCCCAGAGGCTGGTGTTAGGTAACAGCCCTAAAAAGGTGCTAATAAAGGAGCAGTTGTAGCAGAACCATAATGGCTTTTCAATGGTACCATTTAGTGTGGCTTTCTGTGTGAGGCAGATTTTCAAAAGTAACATTGCTGGTGGTGAAATTGATTTAAATCGACTCAGAATGAGAAGTGTCAGCTACGGTAGTTTCAGGACCTGATTTAACCAGCTCTACTTCTTTGAAAATATTAAGCCTTGAAGATGGCTTTTGTGTTGTACTACTAGTCACTGATTTGGACAAGAATATTTGTACGTGAATAAGGATTCTTTTTATTCAGCGCAACGTTGAGAAAGACTTGGCGAGAACTGCTTCAAGGTTTTTATCTTTTTCCAGAATGTTTTAAGCCTTGCCCCCACGTCACACTCATCAGCAATGCCATAACTGCAACGTAGTTACATAATGTCTCTTTATTAATTATTGGTACGGGCTATTTCCAAGTATATTTTATGGAGGTGGTTATGAAGGTATTCATATAATGGTGACCGGAATGTGCCAGACTTTGCTTCTTAAAACTACAAAGATGATAAATTAGAGGGAGTGACCAGAAAAGCATCAGTGCAGAACTGCAGACTCTAAAGGGACTTCTGCAAGAGAGATTAATCTGGTTAGAAGGTTCATCAGCTGTCACCACATAATGAACAGTAGAAAAAAATTCTACTGAATGAGTTGAAAATTATTAAAATATTTAAGATTATTTTCTACAGTTGTTTAACATGAACTGGGAGCCTCACTATTCTCTTGAGTTTTCACAGTGTTTCTGACATAAACTTGCTCACTAAAGCCTTCATGATTGTGCTGTTTTCTTAGAGCCAGACTCCCTCATGGCAGTTCTACATGACTTGGCTTATATTTCTATTGCAAACTATTTGCTTCCAAGCCACTGAGCACAGTACAAGTTTCTAAATCTTAAGTCGCTTTACTTATGCATGTCCCAATAAACTGTTTTCTTCATGAGCACAGTGAACACTATTAATACGCAGCTATTTAGGGGACTGGGGGGAGACCAAAATAGTAGTCTTCTTCATAAAGTTATTTTCCTGAATCCTTTTAGTTATCTCCACATGCATGTTGGTAATCCTAGCACAGACACACATCTGTGCTTCAAGTTACAATTTTTTCTAACGAGAATGAAATTAATTAACAATCACATGTGGGAATTGCAAAATTTGTAAAGAGTCTATAAAAATATCTGGGATATTACTGATGTAGTATACTGTTGCAGTATAGAAATCTGTACTTGATTGGCCTCAAAAACTGGTTGTCTAGAAAAAACTGTAAAACTAAACTGTAAATACAAAATTTAATCTTGCTGTACTGTGAGTATCCAGGACAGGTGCTTCTTGGAATATGGGATGAAAGGATTATCAGAGAAAAGAAATGCAAAAGTATAAGCTGAACTTATGATGGAACTTAAAAGAATTTAAAGCTTTGGCATGAAAAGTGAGGGAGAGAGTCAGGATTCTGCTATTCTGACTAGTAAAGGGAATAAACCTGCAGAATGAGCTGTCCTTTCATTTTTGCATACAGTGCTAGAACTACTGAAGTCAGTGGTGTGTGTCCTCTGTATGGTAGAGTATGGTAGGGGTTTATCAGCTTATCTTGATAACGTGTTGTCTCACACGTGTAATACCACTGAGCTGTTTTTTGTCTCCTTCTTCAGAGGACATTTGAGTTATGGTTCTCAAGTTGAACATTTCACCAGTTTTGTTTATAGGGTTGTATTTCTCTTCTCATTTGCTCTTACTTCAAATACCTCTCTGTGTTTCTTATTGTTGTACGGGCTTTTGATTCTATATCTAGGAATATCAGCTTGCAAATTGTTTTTGTTTGCTTTTGCTGAATCATTGAAAGACTTCATCTAGGATTATGTGTTTTTGCTAGTTTCCCATGGTTTCTATTAAAGAGCAGCATAAACAGCCGAAGGGGTCACCGCCCTGGCCATTTTCTGGAAAATGCTCTTTGCGTAGAGAGGATGACTAATGGGGGTAAGAGCCATGCCTGAACTGCTGAAATTTAGTTTTAGGTGTATGAAAATTTTGCTTTACTGTAAAACAGCTGCTGTTTATTGGTTTAAGCATTGCTATGTGTTCTACCCACCTCCTCCTCCATTTATGACTCTGCATTTGAGTCAACATCCTAAGGGATGCTGAATTTTCCAAGTATGTTGTTGAGTCTAACAATAGGCTACTGAATGAACATGACCTACAGTATTCTCTCTTAGAACTACATATTTATTTATAAAGGCACACATAGTGCATTTGTTAAGAAATAAGTTTTGTGGGTTTTTTTTTTCCCCTCTTGGTTTCTGTTTATCATTTTTGTGACATTCTTGGGAGTTTATTTTGTCATGTGGAAAACAGAGAGTTCTTGAGTCAAAAGTGAGCTCACTGTTTAACAGCCTCGAGTACCTAATAAACTTGGCAACTGAGGTGAAAGTTGTGCAGTATATACAGTAATTCTCTAAAACTACTCTGTTTAAATAAAATACTTACTCATTAGTTAATTAACAAGCAAACCTAGACTGATGCAATTAAATCTAGATTGCTCTTTACCTTCAGAGTTGTTACATGAGTTGGCTTCTGGCCAATGTTAGCACAGCCATAATGAATATGAACTGTGCAATTGGATTTGAGGAGGCACACTTCCTAAAACGGAAAAAAAGGTATTTTTATACTAACTTGCTTATAAACACAGACTTAAGACTATGAACTACTGGAGAAGTCATACTGAATACAATTGTTTATTTGTTTATAGTATGATAATCTTTGTAAATAGACTAAACCCTCAAGCCTCTGCATTGAAATATTTCATTATAATGTTTTTTGCAAACACCATAAATGTATTTTACTTTGGTAGTTTGGGTAGTTGAGCTATTAAACACATTGATGACACAGCTAGTTTTTAACAAATTATCACTGAGTAAATGTTTTAAATATTGTGCAATTAATTCTGAGTTCTATCTGCCATTTCTGCATTGATAGAGGCACCGGATCAAATGTTGTATATTGATAGTTCTTAGCTTTGGTTCAGAGAGATTAGTGTTGCTAACTGTACTTAAAAATCTGTGGGACTACCAAACAGTTAGATAAATTTCATTTAACTTCCAGTAAACAGTGATAAATTCCACTTTTGTCTCAAATTGCATTTAATCTGTTCATCAGGAAAAAACCAAAACAAAACAGTACGCTTAAGTGCACTTTCCTGTTCCAGAAAGATGACAGTCCAAATACTTCGTTATAGTCTGCAGTTGTGAAAATGGTATAAAAGTTAATGAATAAACTTCCAAGGTTTTGTTTTCCAATTTATTGGCAAAATATGGCCTAAAATAGCTATGTAATATATGGCAAATACACTATTCTGCCAGAGGCATGTAAGTGATAAACGATAGTGAGGACATGGCTTTACTTGAGCAGCTTATTTTTTGTTAATACCACTTGTTACTATTATTTGCACTCCCTGAAATTGGGCCACTGCTGCCCCTTGACTCTTTTGTATATAAATGCTGAATTATATAGCTGTTTATTCTAGAAGGGGCCTCAGTGAAACCATCTGATTCAAACCCTCATTCAAACCACAGCCTATTTTGAAGTTCGTGTGCTCAGAATTGTATTTAGTGGCATGATATGATAGGTTGTCTGGTGGCTTCCTTTACAGAAATATTATAAATTGTTGCTGGGGCAGTTAAGTAACATTCTAGGAAACCTGTGTAAGTACAGAAAGCAGACTTTATAGAAGCCTCCTCTAAATAACTTTTCACATTCTATATTTTAATATTGGTCTCTTCCAGAGACAGAATTCAAGTTAGGGAGGAATGTAATTCCATAACACTTGCAAGCTCAAACTAAGATCTTGATATTTTCACGCTTCTTGAAAAGAACTTTTGGTTGTGGGGTGGGAGGAGAGAATGATTCTGGAGAAGAGGATGGGGCTTTCTGTTCTACACAGAGTAGGCAGAGAGAAGTGGTATGTCCTGTATTTCCCAGGAAAATAATGAAAGTGGGGTCCTCTTCTGGGCTGTTTCTGCTTTAGAGCAAAGAGAAGAACAAGGGTCTCTTCTGGGAGATGAATTGTCTTCCTTCCAGAATACCACATTTGCTAAAGGAGTGAAGAGTCTAATTCATACCTTTTAATTTGGTCTAAGGAACTTTGGGCTAGTGCAATTACTCCTACTGTCTAAGGGAAATTCTTACTTTATTTTTTTGTTTTAGTTTGGGTTTTTTTTATCTTTTGCCCCTGTCTCTCCCCAGATTCAGAATGTTACATGAACAAAACCTTCCATGCAAGGTGGGGATAAAGCTGTGGAGTAGAAGGTGCTTCTAAAGTTTGTAAGAAAGAAATAAAGAAATTGTATTATTTTTCCCAGTGTACTTTACAACTTGCATAGGTATGCCAACACCATTTCAAGACTGGACAACTGGTGAGAAATAAACCTAGAAGCTAAGGAGCTATATGCTGCTGAATATAGAATTCCCTATGTTCTTTACATTTTTGTTGGAACCTGGCCTTAGTTAGTTTTTAGGTGATAAACACAACTGGAAAATTTTAGGATTGAAAGTAAAGATAAAATTAGATGCTTGAAATATACAGACTCAATATTAGTATACGCAGTGATATTCAGAATATTCAGTATATACAGGCTGTTGAGTGATTTAATGTTCTGAGAAAATATTAATTACATGAACACTTTTTTATAAAAGCAATTTTAAGCATTGATATTCTTCCTCCCACTTTGTCTCAGGCAACTATGACATTCATTACATTCCATCTTTATCCATCTTTACATAAGCAATATATTTCTTGCTCAGCTCACTAAGGAAAAAAAGTAACAGTTAGTAAAATCCTTACAGCACAAGTGAAATACAGAAGCCAAAAATAGGAAATATGGCTGGAATAGCTTTAATGTACATCCTAAATCATAAGCATTAATGATTCTGCAAGAAGGAAAATTTCTTGAATTTATATACTGTGGTTTGAAATGAGAGTATTGATGTTTCAAATACCATTAGACAGAATTAAACCTAACGTCTGAGAAAAACATGTTTAGATCCAAGATCAGTGATGTTTTCGCACTGTCATAAGTTCTTTAACAGGAATATTGCATGAACTGTGGTTGCCAAGGATTTCAACCTATTTCAAAAAGTTAAGCTGAAATGAGATTTGGTATTAGGAAAAATTTCTTCAGGGAAAATGTTGCCAAGCACTGCAACAGGCTGCCCAGGGACGTGATGGAGTCACCAACCCTGGAGGTATTTAAAAGGTGTAGATGTGGCACTTGGGGACATGGTTTAGTTGTGGACTTGGCAGTGCTCGGTTAATGGTTGGACTCAATGCTCTTTTCTCTAAGTGACTATAATCCTTGACTGCTGTAATTGCAAGATTCTTTTGCAGCTGGAGAAAGTACAATGCTGGGGCTTCATAGGTTATGATTACTTTCATGTAATCAGCTGTTGAAGGGCTGCTTTTAGACGTACAGTATGGACTGATTCTTGTAATATCCCATCTGTTTTTTTCAACATGTTTTCTATATGAAGAATGATGAAGTCCCTGAGATAAACTAAATATATATTTTCCCAGTGGCAAGGATGTGAGAGCTATTTCTACAGATCTTTGTTATTACTATTGCTAACATTAAGGGCTCTAAGGTGATTAAAACTAAATTAAATCTCGGTTTATAGTACAGTTCTCCTGAACTAGTGGAAATCTGGTCAAATTGAGTCTTTTGTGCATATGTGTGCTGTGTTTGAAGCCAAGAAAAATTCATCAAGCCTCATGTGTCCTTCTGACTTCCTCAGGCCATAGAAAATTACTGTGTAGTACTTGTCAGTGACAGTGTAATAAGTCTGAAAGTGAATATGGTGGTAATAAATCTTACTACTTGTAAACTGAAACAGTTACACAGTGTTTAGCATCTCTAAATGGTAGATTGTCTCTATACATGGTTGCAGCTCCAAGAAACTTTGCAAAATTAAATAATTTTTATAAATAATGAGGCAATTTTTTAATTGGGCAACAACTCAAAGTTTGCTGCACCATTTCTTTTAGTTTTCTTTCTTTTAAATAGTAGGAATGTGCGAGAGTGCTGGCTTTGTTTCCCAGTTGGCAAGACCCATGTTAAGAGCCAGGTTTAACTGTTATTCAATGAAAGGAGATGGTTTTTTGATTGACAGTTTTCATATTTAATTTTGTAGTTGCTGCTTGCTTGTAATTTTTGTCTATTCTATATCCTCTAGTGTCAGTTTTCAGCCTCTTTTTGTGTGTGAGTCACTGACATAGCTTCTTTGACTAACAGCATTTACTTTCTTTACTCATACTCACTAACTAGCCCTCTATTGGGAAATGCTTGGCTATATGCCTTAAAAAATAAGATTTTCCTCTTTTTTTTGAAATATTATTATTAATATTTTTCCAATCCTGCGTTGTAAGTTAACGTCTGGCTAATATAAAAGAAATAAAATGCAGGTTGCCTTAGGCAAATGTATACTTGTATACTTTCGGGTGTTCTTGCAATGGTTAGCAGTTCAGTGTAAACTGAAGCTATATTTCCTATAGAAGTTAAATGTAATAGATGAAGGTGACTACATAAAGTTATAGACGTTGTTTAAATACTAAATATGTAGTGCAGGGACCAAGAGGCAGGAGCAACATCTTGTGGATCGTTAATTGGAGGATCGGCTGGCTTTGAAACCATTAGCCCATTTTTCCATCGTTAATTGGCTTGATTGGCCTTGATTCATTTGGGCAGATGATGAATATGTAACATCTGAAAAGGTTGGTGTGAATGCTCACTGCAAGCAGTGAAAGATATAATATATAATAGTTATGTATTATCCATTGCATATATAATATATATACATTACAGTTATTACATTAACTGTGGTGCTGAGTCATTCAGTAACTGTGCCCAAAGAATTAAATTGAGTGTTCTCAGTGATGTAGGACTACATAGTTGAGTAATTACCTTCTGTAACTGAAACTGAATCACCTGGGCTAGAAGTCTCAGATTTTAGGTTCGGAAAGGTCAGTGCTTTTACAGATTAAAATATATGGTAGAAATTATGATATTATGATCATTAGAATTTAGGGGGAAAAAAATAAAAAACCCAAACTGGTCAAGTCTGCTACATGGAATGTGTAGAATTATGGATAAAGGTGCCCTTCCCATTGCCTTTGGTGTGGCTGATAAGGGCTAGTGAAGCTTTCTGCTGTGGGCCCTCATCTTTCCTTCATTTGTAATATTTTTCAGGTGAGGAGTAAGTGCATATCTTATTGTGTGTTATTTTGGAAAGGATGATGTACTTAACTCTATATCATCAACAGAAATTCATACAAGTTGTGTAACATCCATAAGCTATTCTGTTGCCATGCTGTTCTGAATTTTAGCTAAGCTGTAAGAACTAGCGGTACAGGATTTGTGTTTCTTCATGAAGGTTTGTGAACATTGGAACTGTTGACACGTGTCTTTGAAGGTGAAACAATGTAAATAAAAATTGTTCATTATTCACTCTCTATGAATAGTGGATACATTCTGCTTATTTTTATGAGACTTTTTCTTTATGCCCGAGGAAATGTGTGCCTGACAGGCACTTGGGGATTTTTTTATGAATCCAGAGCTCTGTGATAAGAAGAGCTGTTACTCAGTTGCAGCCACATGGACTCTTTTGTATACAACCTTTAAAGGAGAGTGTGTCTTCATGCGTCTTTCTACCAGTACAGGTTGCTGGGTATGGCCATAGCGCGGGTTATTAACATAATGCAAATACTAACACAGAGGTGTTAAAGTTATGCATGCAAATGGAACTAGACCCATCATAAAAATATTTTAAATGAATGATACTTAAACTCTTAGTCTATTTCATATTTACAGTTTTTGTGAAGTTCTACAAATGCTTGGACAGAATATTACTGGAAAAATAGCTCATGAAAAGTATTCTTAATGAAAAAATATCTCATATGAACTCAACCTTGTATTTACACATGTATTTCCTTTAAAGAATCGTATTCTTCCAAAAAAATAAGTACAAAAAAAAAAAAAAAAAGCAACAAACTTAAGCCTTTTGTTCTCGGCTATGAAGTTTGCTTCATGACAAAGGAGATGATCCACTGCAATATCCTGACTATCATCCATTTTAAGTTCCAAATTGTATGAGTGGAAATAATAGTACCTGTCTAGTATGACTTTTAATGCTTGAGCTTTGGATAATTTGATTTGTATTAGCAACCAAAAATTTTGTTTAGTTCAACAAGGGTTAAAATAACAAAAAACTGTGAAATCATTCTGAAATTCCAAGCAGAGGTCCTCTTGCAAAGTTTTCACTGTACATGAGCCTAGTTAGAAGATAGAGCAGAACAAGATCTAGTTATTCAGGATGAGGTTTCTAAAGAGTTGATCTTAGGAAACCACACACAGGCCTATTCACAGCTACAGTTTCCAGGGGCAAGTAAAGCCTTGCTTCTCTTTGCTGAGATTATCATCGGAGTAGTGAAGCAGTTGATCTACTCAGTGTCTTGTGGCATTGGAATAGGAATTGCAATGTCTCAACCAGCTTCCCACCTACTCTTTTTGCTTGTTGAAACCAAAAACTTTTAATGAGCTTGTCAGAGGAGGAAATTTGGACTTGGCCTTTTTTCATTGTCTTCGTCAAGAGTGGGAAAAGAGGATTCAGTGGGGAATGGAAGAACTCCGACCTACTTAGCCTCTCCCTTTGGATGGTTTTGCTTATCCCTTCATGTGTTTTGGCCAAGCTGTCATGTTGGAGCTGGAATCTTCTTTACCGTATTATTCTTCAGCCTGAAACTCAGAACAAGAATTTTCTAGTTACCACAGTTTTAGGGAAGTTAATATTATTAACATTAAAACACTTGATGTCCTCTTAGTAAACTAAGTCATGTGAAGATACACGAGCCAGAGGGAAGGTTTCTGAGGGTGGGAGAAATGTTGTTTCTTTTACCTGTTTAGTTCTCCCTTTTTCTGGGGCCTGCAAGTTATGAAATGCTTTCAAGTCTACTGTCTCGGGAGCAAACCCCGGAGGGTTATTATGTTCACTGAAATGTACTATAATACTGTACTTCTTTTGGACAGACACTGTTCATGGTAACATTTGAAGGTACACTGGTGCAAAACCAACTTTGACAGAGATAGCTGAGGATGCTGAAGGTAGTAATATATCAGAGTTCCTATTTATTTCTGCTGCAACACAAATTCTGGATAGTCATAAACTATTCACAGAAGTATTCAGTGTTTTGGAAAATAAGTAATTATTATGTCTCTGTCCATTTTCATCCTCATTAAAAGGGAGAAAACTAGCTAAAACTAGTTGGACAGACTATCTACTCATGTGTGACATATCTGTTCTAAATTTCCTTATTGTTATAAGGAGACATCTTTGTCCTGCATCTTTTGGTTATTTAAGTAAGTATTCCATGTGGACATTGGAAGAAGGAAAAAAGAGTAAGATAATTTACTAGAAACTCTGACTTTCTCATAAACATGTTTGAGAAGACAGACAGAAGGCTGAATTTGTGCTGACTATCAGAACTACTGGCTGAATCTCAGCTGCTGGGCCCAGTTACTTGTGTCTGTGTACGTATAAACAAAGAAAATCTTGCCTTACATGCTATGTGGTCTCTGCTCAGAGTATTGCACTGTATTCATTTTGGTGATCTGAAATAGCAGACTGAATCTAATATTGTTATCAGCATGGTAGTCAGTTTAAAAAACTCTAAGAATGAAAGACTTCCCAGCAAAAGCTGGAAGATTTTTTGATTTAAGTAGGCTGTGGAATTTAGGGTTACAGCTCTGATTTTTTGCTTTAAATATGTCTTAAAAAGTAAACAGAGTAATGAGAATGTTAAGAATAGAATCATAGAAACATATAATAGTTTTTGTTGGAAGGGCCTTTTAAAGGTCACCTAGTCCAACCCCTCTGCAATGAGCAACAGCAACAGTTTGTTTTTTCCCTTCTTAATGGGACACAGTTTAGAGTACTTGGGCTTAGGATTTTAAAAATGCAATAATTCTTGGCAGAGCTAAAAAGTGTCAGTCATTTGTGTGCCAATTAGACTTAGGAGTGTCTGCCCTTTGATGACGGCATATGGCCCCTCTGCTTTCCTACACTATTAAGACCAATAAATGCATCATTTTAGCACTGTGTACCTATATACTCCCCAAGCTGTTTGTTTTCCACTCACTAATTGCTGAGAAGTACATGTCATGGTGTAGTGGATGATACATGGAGTTTCCAGCAGATAATAATTTACTCTTTGATATAGTTCCTGGCAATTAAATGGAAGGGGTTTTGTTTGTTTGTTAGGAATGTGTTATTCTAAATCTGATGTGTGGTTCAAACTGGTATGGTATAAACCTGCTCAAGCTCCAGCCTCTGCCTGGTTTTAGGTTTTTGAGGGTTTTTTTGCAGTCCCTCTTTCTTTCTCCGTACTTCCCATCCCCACTCTCTTCCCACTAGGTTTGAAATTTGAGCAGATGTTTCTTGAACAGTCTCTCAGCTGTGTCTACTCTATATAGAAAAAGGACCAGTCAAATTTCATGGAAAATTCTATAAATTTATCCCAAATTGAAGTAAAAAAACCCCAGAGTTTAGAGACTTCTGGGGTGCTTTTAAAACTAGTATAAGGTTTTTACTCCTAACATACTTCAGAAATATGTACTTCAGAAATGCAGTTGTGAAACCAGGTGTGTTTATGTTGTCTAGTGACACGCGAGGGAAGAAGGTGTGACCTCCAATGCAATAACCTTTTTTTAATCAGTGGCTAGTATGGTTCCAGCATAAAATCACCATGCAGTATGATAGATTGCAGTGCTTACTCTAGAACTCTGAGAAGTTTGTAACATAGTTCTTTTTGGATTTTTGCCCCTTTGTAGTGAGCATGAAGTTGTGTATTTAACCACTCAGATTCATTCCTACCTCTCTACCATACTTTCTCTAGTGGCCCATCAAGAAATCAATTAAAAAAGAATTTAAAAAGAAGCCAAGAGAAAGCCTCACCCTTCAGCTTCTAGCCTATATTCAAGCAGAACCCAGTGATATTTGAGACTGGCATGGTATAAGGTTGTTACTGGTGTAGTTGTCTCCTCAGTTATTCATCAGGAGGAAATTGGAGACTGCCAGATGTCATTGCTGAAAACCAATCAGTGATGTTTCAGGATGAGTTTTGGTATGCTTTCTTGGATGAAATTTGAAAGATGATCACTGACGTTTATTAGTAGCAACATGATAAGGTCAGTGAAGGCAATTACGAGGAACTAAAAACTATCCCAGAACTGCCACAATGCCTTCTTGCACTTCAGACGGTGCTACAACACACTAATTTAAAGAGCAGAAGGTGGCTTGTAATAGTTCTAAAATGGCTCTAAACCTGAGGAATCGATCCAGCATGGCTTGCAGGGAGGGTTTGTAAGGGCAGTGGTACAATGTTTTCACTGCTGTCTACAACACTTCCTACATTTGGCATTCTGCGGTGAGGCAGAGCCAGCAGCAGTGATTCCACTAATGGAAATCTTTGAAAAGATGGTCGTGATTCTACTTTTACTCTCATTTTCCTTCATTAATTGAAGTAACACAGAATCAACTGTGCAAATGCAGCTTTTGCTACACTTAAGATGATGCAACGTGCTTTCCTGAAGAGTATGGTACAGTGTCAGACTACAGCAAGAGCTGTCTGACTATCAGGAGTATATCTTCAGTGTCTGCAGTATGTTTCCAGAATCTTTAAATGATAAGTAGTGCCTGCAAGAATCACTCCAACAGAAATTCAACATAGTGGTGTACCTATGACATAACAAGTTTTTGATGTGGATATGTGCATGATGGTGGGAGGATCAGATTCTGTTGTTCTAGTGATTATTTAGAGTTTAGATTTACATTTTGTTCTGTAACATCTGTAGAAATGGTAAAACTACCTTTGTGAACTGCTGAACAAACAAGAAACCCTGTTAACTTTTTGGGGTTTTTTTACTTATTTTTAAAATACATGCACTAAAAAAACCCAAAAAGCTGTAAGGATCGGTAACAGGAGAGGTTAGGAACACCTAGGGGCCCTGCTTGCTTTTATACTGTGCTAAAAACTCCTTCAGCTTATCTGGTGACACGTAATGTGGCCAGTTCAGATGAGAAAATTTGTGCCAAATACAGAGAACATCTGTTCTCTGGGAAGTAGTTTTTGTACAAATATAGTACAGTTGATTAATATAATGGTTTTTGCATGTCCCAGTTATTGATAGGGAAGATAATAAAAGAGCCAAGTCATCTTGAGGTTCTTCTTAATGTTTTTGCTCATTATCGTTGTTTCTGAGAATATCCTTCACATTGGAATCCTCATGCTTTTAATACACTCGAGCTGAATTTACCAGCTGCTGTCTCCTGTAAAAAGGGATTTGAACATCAAAAACTTAACGGCATTGATACCTCTCACCTAAAGATAGTGTATGATGTTTGGGGCAAAGTATCAACTGTGTTGAGAGAGGACTCAGTGTTCTCTTTCTTTCCTTATTTAATAAAAATTAGTTAAATTTACTCCTAATGTAAGATATGGCTAATTTGGATTCCCTTTTAACCAAACAAAAAAGGCTCTAAAGCAACATATTGCTGCCATCTGAGTAAGATGCTGACAAAGCTGCAAGTAAAAAAAGTTCATTTTGGTAATGACTTCTACCCAGGATTTAGAAGTGCAAAAAGAATGAAGGACAAAAAGTGGTAGGAGCAGAAATAGCTTTTACCTCCTCCTGTTAAGAATTGGTGGCTTTGGCTGGATTCAAGTGGAAAAGTTATTCCTTTGTAGAGTCTGCATGTTATTTCAGTCTGTTCTTTTCAGGGTGAATTTTGGAATGCTTTGCTTTGCCTCAAGAAGCTCTGACCATTGATCCATGGATATTCTTTAATATTTTTGGCTGTAATATATGAATAATAGAATTGGGGCCATACTACGGCAAAGAAAATTATGGGTGTTGACACAAAAAAACCCACAACACATGAGAATGATGACATTTTTCATCCTTTGCAGATTGCAGTCTTTAATGTGCTGCTCCAAAGGGAGTAAGAAGTGACTTTTTTACTCTTTTNCCAATAATTTCAAAACCTCCGTGCTTTTAGGTAATATCTCAGTGTTAAGTGAAATTATGGTGTGGTGATGTACGTTGATTTGAAAACACTGTGACAGGAGAAAAAATTGGTGGGAGAGGGATTTATATATATAGATAATATTTTTCTGGTTTTGGATATTGCCCTTCTCACCATAGCCACTTCCTTGGTTAACTGATTGAACTAATGAAGTTATTCCTCTTATGTTTGTTTTTCCTCTTTTAATTTTAAAGTATGTCTTTGATATTTGTTTTTAAGCTGCAAAATCATGTGATTATAAAAGCGATCCTAAAATAACTTAGCGGTCTTGTTTCTTTTGGGAAAGTCTCAAGGTTCCAAGGCTTGATGGCTGGTTCTTACTGCTGTAAACTTTGTTCCCTTGACATGCTGAACTGATAGAAATAAGTCCAGAAGGAATAAGTTGCAGCCTTAAGAAAGATGAGAGATCAGCCCAAAGTGGAATGTCTGAGTGTAGACTTGCTGGCTCACCACCTAATGGCAAGCTTTTCCTCTACTGCTCTCATGTGTGATTCCTTTCTAAGTTGTTTTTATAGTAGCTCGTTTACTACCCAGATAGGATTGTCCTGGTTAGCTCCTCTGACACATTCTAATATGATGCCAGCAATGGTCAGACTTCACAGAGCTTTTAAGACCTCAGACACTTCAACCTTTGAGAGACCTGCAGTTTTCTACAGGGTAATTGTAGTACTGCAGTGATCCCTTTTTCCCCCTTTGCCATTTAAAAGCTGGACTGCGCATTGTGTTTTTGTGCAAATGCTTGTGCATTGGCTTTGAGACAAAATTAAAATAACCTAATCAACAGTTAATTCATACATTGCTAACTACACCTATTTTAATAAGAGCAAATAAGATGCTATGAATAGATATGGAGAGTACGTTAATTGTAGAATACAGAAATGTGCATAGAATCTGAAAATTAAAGACTGGACTAAATTAATATCCTCTGTTAGTGGCTTATATCTGGTGAACTTTCATAAACTATAAACATTCGCTTTACTGCACCTTGGAGCACAGAAATCCCATTCAGCTTCGTAAAAGCACTTAGCATACATGTAATGCCATGCAAATACCAATTCATATCTAAACCCACCTTCTTATCCTTCTTTCATAGTCTGGGTCATGTCTGCTTGCATCAGCTCCACTCCCCATGCGCAGGTTTCCAAACTGCACAAATAGCTACTGTTAATGGCGTTGAACTCTTTGCTGGCAGCTTCTGCTAAGTACTCAAGAGCTGAATTGGTTCAGCATTCGACTTGGCACTGAACAGGTAGTGCTGTAATTAGACATTCTGGAAGAGCTTGTACTGAACACTGACTGTGTTCTTTCCATATCAGCTTCTCTGCTGCATCTTCTCATGTGTCCTGTGTAGCTTCGTGCACACGAATCTTCTTGCAAATGTCACCATCAGCAAAACATATTAATGGAAAAAGAAACTAATCCATGTCCTCTTAATTTCTCCACCAGTAATCTGAAAGTCCTGTGGCCAAGGATTGAAACATGGCTGTGCTTGATCTTACTGTAGTTCAGCTGTTTATGTATATTATTTATTGTTTTATATCTGCCATCAATCGGATAAAACTTCACAGTTTTTGTATTCTGAGAATTATTTTAATCCTGAATGGGGAAAATAGTAAAAATTGAGATTCTTTCTGTGGGAAATTGTGAAAAAAAAAAACAAAACAAACATCCTTGCTCATAAAGCCTTGAAGCTCTGTTTTGGCACAGTGGTGTTTTTCGGGGTTTTGGTTTGTTGTGGGTTTTTTTTGGCAGAGGGAGGTTGATGTTTTGTTTTGGGGAGTTTTTTTGATTGTTTTTGTTAACAAAGCCTGGACTGCTGACCAGAAAAATAACGTTTAAATGCTTTACTTCTGCTTGTTTTCCTGCAGGGTGATATGAGTCAGGTTTGGTATTTCACCTCTTTGATTCTATGATAAGTGGAATCTTTAATGTCAAACTATAAATTATATTGACTGTTTCTACAGATGTAGATAATTACTTGTAGAAAAATATGTAGCCAGCATTTGTAAGTTCCTCTCTAGGAAGTGAAATAATCAGTTTGTGTAATAAATAATTTAAAATTTAGAAGTGAACTGAATTATCAGCATTGGCAGATTGTGACAGGTGACACAGGCCACCTTTTTTTCTCCTCTTTGATAATTATTTTGTTTACTTTTGTACTGATCAGAGTAGCTTATGTAGTTACAGTGCTCAGTCACGAGTTGAGTAGGCTGTGTATTGTTTTCCCTTTGCACCACCCCAAATTTTGAGGAGGGTGTCAGCAAGCTGTTACAGATTTTGGTATGAAGTCCAATTGTTTTTAGTACTTACACTAAAACAGCAAGTTACTTTGATATATGCTTATAGAGTCAATTAATAAACAAGGCCTAAAATGATACAAGTTTTGTAAATTATTATGAAAAATAATATATTTCTATTCCTGTCTTAGTTTTGTTGTTTCTTACAGATCATGTCATGCACATGCACAACCATGTAATAATGAGATCAATAGTATGCTTGCAATTTCAGACTAAGTTAAGCTGATTGTTGTTCATATCTAGTTTTACCTGTCATTGTATTGATGTGTGACAGAATCTAATGCAAAAAAATGGTCTAATTAATTTTTTCCTAGGGAATTTCTGGTTAGTTGATTTGCTGTTTGACTAAGTTTTTATCTCAATTCCACAAAGAGAGATGGATGTATAAGTTCTCCTTAATTGATTCAAATAGCAGATGATAACTATTTTGATATGATGTTGAGTTTCACATTTGCATTGCTTATCACTCTCAGACTTCTGCATCCTCATTTTTAACAGTATCTGGTTTTGTTGAGATTAAAATGTTTTTTCTTTATGCTTAATTTTTCTTTAGGGTGAGGCTGCTGCTTTGTTCTGCTTTGTTATTGTTTCGTGCATTATTTCTAACTTTTCGTTTTTTTGGACAGTGCTGTCCGCTGTAATAAAGCTGCATGTTATGATTACAAACACCATTTGTTAATGACAAAGCTATTTTGTGTATTAAGCTTAAGTGTTCTGAAACAAAACCTGCTATTGATTCATCTGCTTAGATTGAATGTGTACTGGTACATCTGTTGAGGAAAAAATGCAATGGTTATTTGAAGCACTAGATATTCTTTGCAATTAGACTACAATGTATTTTCGATTTTTATTAATTTTATGGCCTAGGTCTTCAATAATTTAATCTCCTTTAAAAATGTTGTAGATGTAAACCACAGCTATTTTCACTCTCACTGACATAGCTTATTCTGTTCCACAGCTTTGATATCCTATAAGAACTTGCCTTTTGCGTCTTTGCTCTTAGTGTGGGATTGAAAAGGTCTCCAGATTCTTCAGCAATGGGTGTTCGTTAAAACAGATGTCTCTCAGTGTTAAATGGCTCGCACTGGTTTCTTGTCCACATTCATCTCTGAGTTTAGCATCTGGTCTCCAGTTGTTAAGAAAGAATCAGGAGCCACAGGTTATATTTCATTATGGGTATCGACTACCTCTTACATTAGAAGCAATATGGCCTTTGGGATATCAGGATTACTTCCCTGGAAGACTGAGTGTATAAAAATATCACTGTTCAGTAGATCACTACTTTTTTGGATGCATCTGCTTGTCACAGTCTCTCAGGAGTAGATCTTTACTATTTCCCCTTGTCATGGTGTATATGTTGCTTCCTAGAAACTTACAACTAGAACTTCTTCAGCGTGGAGTGGAGAACTATGCTAGTAATTTGAAAATTGTTATGTTTCTTGATGCGTAGGTTCTTCCAGATACTGTATAAAGCCAGAGTTCCACAATAAGCAATACCAGATACCACTCCACTGTAGTAATTCAACTTAAAATGTGTGTAAAAATGCAAATATTTCAACGGAATATATGTATCAGGAAATTAGAAATATCCATAATCTTGACATTTATGATGCTCAGTAAGAGAGAAAGTTCATAAAATTGGAGAGAATTCAAAATATGCGGATGACATTTTCATGATTTCATATAACTGGGGTTTTTTTCCAACTGTATAGGAAACCTCTCTGTGTGGTGGAAAAAATGCAGTTAAAAACAGTTTTTGAGGAAACAGTGCAACTGTGAGCATTTGTTGCAAGAATAATTAGCTGCCATGAAATAGGTGGTCTATAAAAATGTAAGGTATAAATAGTAAACAATATTGAACGATAATTTGCATACAGATTTCACTTGTCCTCGGTAGTTTGATCAATCTAAGGTTATCCATGTGAATTATGTAGTGGTTGACTATGTATTCTCTAGAATCAAATGTCCTTTATGCAATTCAGAGGATTTTTATATAAAATTTTAGACGGGAGGTAGGAGTAAGATGTGGGTAGACAGTTTTGAGCTTTTATTCTACTTTTATTTAAGTATCTGACTGCTGCATAGATGAGTAGTTTTCAAATGCTAGCTTCATGATTCATGAATGAGTTAAAGTACAACTATAAAGTGAGATATTTTTGATGAGCTCATAATCTCAGTCTAATTCAAAATTGCTTCCATTTGTGATCCACTTTTGGCGAGCATTCTTGTCACTACCCCCAAGCGTTCTTGTCAGGAGCCCCAAGTAACATTTTCTATGCAAGTAAATAATCAACTGCGATCTCTTCTGAAAGTTCTCTGCTGTTTATAACAAACATGTTGTATTCATAAGCAAAAACAGGATACAGGGTGCTCTTTTCATTACCGGTACAAGCCGTTAGCCTGGTTATGCTTTTTCATTTTGGGATCAGAGAATTTGCTCCATTTGTGTTTTCCTTCTCTAAAGAGTTTCACACATAGATAGCAGTAGACAGCAGTAGGCTCTGCATCCTATTTAATCTTTCATCACTGCTTTTCTATGAGTGTCCCATAGAAAGTACTGCTGCTTTTAAAGCTACTTTCTACTATCCCTCTAATGTTTTTTCTGGACTTTCTCAGGAACATTTGAAACATTTTCTTTTCTATTAAGAATGTGCATTTGTTAAAACTGAAATTATTTTTGGGAAAGGATGGCATAGATTAATTAATTAACTTAAAAAATAAAAGGAATCGTTTAAAACTACAAGTGTATATTTCACAAATAGCTGTGAATGGTTTTTTAGTTTTCTAATGAAAAATTATACCGAAGTCATCAATATTATTGTTGCTTAAAATGGTTGCTTTTGTTGTTTTCTAGGTTAGGTAAACTGTACTCTCAAAGATTTTCTTCAAAGCTTTCTTTGGATTAGATCCTGCTTCCCATCCCAAAAAAACCAAAGTAAACCCCACTTTTTGTAGTTTTACAGGGTATTTAAACAATCTCCTTATTTTTGTTCATATCCCCTAAACTCACAGCTTTGTGTCTCACAATCATATTTAATTTCTATATGCTGGCTGTATTTTTATCTGAATCTTTCTTACCGGAGGCAGTTATTTACGAGCCATTAAAAGTGTCAACATAGAACATCTATGTGTAAAAGTAGATTTACTCCGATCTACTCTTTTCTCCCCTCCCTCCCTCCATTCTGTGGATATTTTTATTTAGCACTTGCATGTATAATGACAATGTATTAGTGCCCTTAAGACTGTTACTATCCACACTTGAATTCAAACCAGAAGGAACATGGAAGAACAGCTGATGGAGGAAAACTGATTTGAAGCACTCCATTTACTAGGACTGTCTGAGGATCTCTCCTGGTTTTAGCTAGGGTAGAGTTAATTTCTTCTCAGTAGCTGTTTCAGCGCTGTGTTTTGGATTCAGAATGAGAATGGTGTTGATAACACACTGATGTTTTGATTTTTTGCTATGTCGTGTTTATCCCAAGTCAAGGACTTTTTTCTTGTCTCATGCTCTGCCATAGAGGAGGTACACAAAAGAAACTAGGAGGGATCATAGCCTTGACAGGTGATATTCCACTCCATAGAACATCATGCCCAGTATATAAACTGGGGGGAGTTACCCAGAAGGGGGGCCAGTCTGGGTTCGGGAAGGAGGGTCTGGCCTTGGTCAGCGGGTGGGGAGCAATTGCATTGCGCATCTTTTAATTTTACTTGTATTCTCATTTACCATTAATGCTGTATTATACTTTTGATTATTAAACTGGTCTGAACCTACAAGTTTTACTTTGATTCTCCTCTCTGTTCCGCTGGGGTGGAGGGGAAGAAATGTGGGGGAACTGAGCGAGTGACTGAGTGGTGCTTAATTTCCAGTTGGGCTTAAGCTATGACAGGACCAATGTACCGTTTTTGGCCTGATTTTCTAAGAAACTGAAGTTGTAGTGAGCATGTCATTTACTTACATGTTGCCCATAAATGCTCATCTTTATGTTGCAGCAATACTAAGTTTTTGTTAAGCTTCATGAAAATAAAGATTAGTGTAGAAGGAAGAGCTGTATGGAAAGTCTGTAGTGTGAAACCTTTGGAGAAGAGCACTACATAAGAAAGCCATCATTGGAGGACAAACTTCAGGAAAACTCATAATGGAAGTTCTCCGTTCAGTAGGGAGCCGGGAAACCCTCCTGCCAGGCTCACACCTGAGTTTCAGTGCGCATCCTGTACCTGGTGCTCACAGCAGGGCTGCAGGGTGTCACCTGTGAGGAGCAGTCAGGGCTGTCCCAAGCTGGGCGTAGGTGGTCCCACCAGGCTCCGCCACACCCACTGCAGGGTGTGTCCAAGCCCTGCAACCACCGAGTTGCGGAGAAACATATCCAGAGAAGGGCAGAACGTGCTAAACAGGTAAAGGAGAACTCATGGGGAACCTGAAGGATAGGTAGATCCATATGGTAAATTAATTACTTCCTTCCCTTGCAAAAGATCACGACCTATATTGCTACTATTTTGTTGCCTTCTTTCAGCAGAAAGATGCTTCTCGTTTCCCCAGACTGCTTTGAAGGTACATATATCTGAATGTTTAACTTGAAAGAAAGATGGGCAGACTGTTACACATAATATTTTCTAAGTCAGTAAACATAGGTGCCAAGGTATTAAATATTTCCATTTAATATCAGTGGTGTTCAGCTTTACTTTATGTATTTAAATTTGTCATCAACGTAGTATAATTCCTGTTTTTCATGCTTTTTTGCGTTCTTGTTTAATTCAGTATTTTTTCAGTCATTAGAGATAGGCAAGACAAAAAAACTTATTAGTAAATGCACTCTTTTTAAAAAGACAGTTTAAAAGTTCATGTGGGTGTTGGCCTTCCCAGGATTAGTATTTTGGCATGCTCTGAGGGGAAATGGTATTTAAGGAAGTTTATGAGCCTTTGAACACAATGTACTCTGTCCGTAGGGGTGTGGTCTGTGAGACACACGTTGCACGTGCCTCTGGGAATTTGTGGGTTTTCCATTTGTAGTAACAGTTCTTTGTTAAATTGCTCATTCTGCTAACTGTGAACCAAAGTGGTGCTGGCTGAAGAGTGATGAGATGATTGGGATCTTGTTCTCAGCTGGGTTCCTGTGGTCCTGATTTAAGGAAAATCTGTGAATGGCACTTTTCAAAATATTTTCAAATTAATTTTAGAAGGGCTGAGTCACTGTGTTGTGGTTTGGAGATGCAAAGAAGCCCAATTTAGTACCAAGACTTTAGTTATTGTGTGTCCAATTGAGCGTTGTGTTTGATGATACGCTCTCTCCTTGTCCTCATAGACAGGAGTCATGTAGGTCATCTTTCTGACTCCTTTATGAGATAACCTTTTCATTGCATGTTTATAGATTAATAAAAAACTTCATATTGTCAGGGGATGATAGTAAGGAAATGATGTTATGACTTGAATAAATAATTTTGTTGGAATTTGCCATTACTTCATCACCATCACCCTGTTTTTCACAGCAGAAGGACAGGAAAAGGATATTCAAAAACACTCTTGATGAGGAAAATGTGTTTAAGAAAGTAAGTTCTATGTCGTCATTCTTCTACTCTTTCAGCCACCAACCATTTCTGCCATGGTATGGTTAACACTTTTTCTGGTTTGGCAACCTCAGAGTAGCTCACCTCCAGACAGTTTCATCTGCTCTGTGAATACCAGAGCTTTTCATTCCCAAGCCTATTATGCCACTACTAGTAAATTGTTTTATAACTGATGATAACTGAATTGTGTTACAATTTCAGTTTATTCCTTTGGTTCCTACGATTGTTGTTTGTTCTTGTAATAGTCTGAATGTACTAGATGCTGAAGGATGCCTATTTCGTATTTTGCCTGTATATTCCTCTTATTCTAATAAATAGATTAATTAATTCACATGAATGTTCAGAAGTGACATATAATATTGTTTGTGATTGTTTCATTGTCTCAAGACTGCACCAGTTCTACTTCACTGCTCTATGACTAGAAGATTTCACTTTCGTTGACAGAAAAGTTAAAGAGGTTGCGTCTGCCAAAATTCAACCCCTCACACAGCTGCCCGTTGCTTTTCCTTGTTGTAAATCACTTAAACATCTTATCAACTTAGAAACAGAAGTGTATAAATGTACTGGGTACTCAGTAATAGTCAGTGGAAGAATATAGTGGCCTGAAGTGTTCTCTCTACATTACAAAGACAAACTCAAGTCCTGATCATCCTCCCTTTCTTTGTCACCCTTAAACAAAACTCCTTCTCTTTATTTGGCTTCATATTTTTTCTTGTAATGTACTTGTCCAAGTTCTAGACAGTGCCAAGTCAGACAAAACTGCAAGCTATTTATAGGACTTCTGGATGCTGTTGGCATTCCCTACCATTTTCTCTAAAGGCAAAAAAATTCTCAACATCCTTGCACCTGTGTTTTATCTCGAAAAATATAATGGGAGAAATTGGGGGAAGCATCTTGTTTCTTTTGCAATTTGGCAGCACTCAGACACTTAAAACATTCAGGAGTGAAATTAAACAGTTTCAGGAGTGGCAAGTAAAATGTTTCTAATGTGGAAATACTTACTTTATGAGACACACTCCTTACTGTGTGCCCCCAAAATAAAAAAAAAATCTAACACAAAACTTGAAAGCATAAGTGGAGATGGAGGTGCCCTCAGTTAAATAAGTACTCACTTTGTCCTGCCACCTCTTTAGGAAGTGACTTTAAATGTAAATTTTACCCTGGATCTGGGCTGGACTTTGGATTTGGTTTCTTGTTGCTGAGGGGCATATTTATGTAAAAGACAGTTGGGTTAGGAAAATTGTTGGACTTCTGAAACCTTGTAAAAATGGAAAAAGTATAAATAATTGAAAAACTGCTCAGCCTAATTCAGCAAAATGGGACATTAACCAGTATTCTTTTGCCAGTAAAGGCTATGTCCACATTAGGACATTTTGGAACTGTATCGAGGCTAAATATTGTGCATGTGAGTATTTGCTGCAATAGAAAGAACGACTTTCATATTTTCTCCACTAACTGTGCTGCTGGAGGGAGACAGTGAAAAAGACTGAGTATAAAAAACTAAAAAAATCACCTGAAGAAACAGTCTATTGTGCTTTATGTAGACAATAAACTGTGGTATCACAAATGGATCTGGATGAGCTTTCAAGTGCCTCCTGCTTGCCTCAGGCTGATTAAACCACCAGGCAATTGTCCAAGCATAGCAGGCTTGGTAACTCTGTCTAGAGTTGAAAGGGGAGAAGTAAACAATGACATTTTTACTCTGGAAAGTGCTTGGTCCCTGCCAAAAGGTTTTTTCCTTCCCCATGTGGAAGTTGTATAGGAGTGGAATTACATTGTTGGGGCTTTAATCTCTGAATTGGGGGATTTGCCTAGAAATTGATCCTTCTTGGTTCAGGACTGCAGCTATGGGTACTGTCAGGAAACATTAGTGGAGATTTGTACCTCCCTGCTAACAGCGCTGCTGTGAAAAGCTTTTTGCACACTCCACTGTGATTTGTAGGACATGCGAGCAGCTGCAGGAGTGATGAGGAAAACCAGCTAGGATCCTGCTACCTGAATTTAAAGAGAGAACAACCCTGTGCTACTAGATACATTAGCATTAATAATTCAAACTAAACAAGAAAAAGAATCCAAACAATATCCTTGTCATCAAACTGTTGTTATATATATATATATCTGTGTGGTTTATTGCATATGGATACTGCAGACAAAACTGTTGAAAGTTGAGACAAGCTAAAAGGAGGGAAGCCCTACTGATGCAAACCTACAACTGTGGGGAAATAAGTTTTCCCTAGGAAAGTGATTGTTGGTGTACCTATTTTTTATATGTTTAATTATGCTTGGATAAATTGTTAAATTTATTTCCGATTTTTAAACATGTATCATCATTCTTGCACATAGTATCTTTCCAGAATAATGTAATTTTCTGAATAAGCATGTAAATCATGCATATTAAAGCAGTGGCCAAATTTTTTTGCAGGTGTGGTTCCCCTGTGGTTTAACCTCGCCTGAACATTTTAACTGTGACAGAGTACTGGGACCAAAGAACTTCCCATGTAATTTTAGTTGTTCAGGGTGTTCTTACAGACAGAACACTTTCTCTAGGTCAGTTTGGATTTGTAGCTCCCCTCAAAAAGTATCCGAATCCAGCACTCTGCAGGATATGGATGTTACGGCATGGAAATGGCACTGGTTTACAGAAATGCTACTACCTCTGAAAAGAGCAGAACAGAAGCTGTGGTGTTTTGAATCAACGATACGTATAGTTCAGCTGCCGTGGACTTTTAATGCAGTATTTCTAATATCACGCCCTCTCTGTCATATGAACCACACTAGCAATTTTCCCAAAGCAAGATACCTTCTCCTCATACAAAAAGGGCGTAAGTAGATGACAACAACGGTAAATATACTATAAGCTGTTTTGCTTGTGTCATAAGTATTACTCTAGAAATATGAAAGCTGAGGAATTGCTGGCATTTGTGACTTAACAGTCATCATAAAGGCAAACTAATAGATTGGTAAACTGGGCGGACAAAAGGAGAAAAAATGTCTTCTGTTAATCAGCTTTACTCAGAGATCAGATAAATTTACTCACTGGTTTCTCAAATTTGTCATGAAACTTTGTCAAAATGAAATAAATTAACATAATTTCCATATTATTTGGATAGTTTGGCTCTATACCTTACTGGGTTTTTTTAAGTATTTGTAGTTAGTGACCCTGAAAGTAAATTTTGAAAGAAGCAACTCTTTTGTATCTTTACTGTATCTCAAAAGGAGCATGATGTTCCAAGACAGAAACTCTAGGCTCAGTGCTCACTTTTGTTTAAGGTCTTCATCTTCCTTTTTTTGCTGCTTTTTTTTTTTCATTGTTCTCTGTGCAAATCATTGTGTGAGGTAAAGTCTGATAACACATCAGAATTGCAGTTTTCATAATACAGTGAAAATGTGGGGCCTTGTCAATGACTTGCTCATTTTTGGCATTTTCTTTAAGGACAGCAGCTTTTTGTAGCTTTGACAAAGACAAAATTTCCTTTAATATGTGGGAAGCTATTTGACTGTTATTCTGATATGATGTTTATTTCTTCTCCATTTCAATATATCTTTTCTCTCTGAGTTGTAAGTCGAATAGTGAATACCATTTTTAGATTGCATTTGAGTAAACTGCTTGGGTACAAGGTCTTAACGGCAAGAAGAAGTTTGATGTCGGACAAAAGATTTGTTGAAGGAACAGTCAGAAAAGCATGCAGCAATGTCAGCAAAACAAAAGGAATTTTCTTTTCTGACCCTCTGCTTTCCTGTCAAGCTTCAGCAGTATTATTTTAGTCTGTGCGATAAAGATCATGTCAGTGTTCAAATTTCAAAAGTGTATGAGTGAAGTGCCTGCACCTTTTGGGTAAGTCAGCGTGGCCAGACTTTCCAACTGCTTTTGCTGATTCTTTTAGGATTCATCAAGAATGACCTTATCCAGGGCTCTTCCCCTGGTTTTCATCTGGCTTGCTTTACTTGCAGAGGGAGTATCTTCTTATGAAAAAGAGAATCTATTTGAGCACAATATAAGTAGTTTTTTTCCAGGTCTCAGCTTCTACACCGTGGAGCTGTTAGTCATTCCTCTGAGTCAAGAAGATACACAGATGCTCTAAAATGAATTTCCCTTGCTTTTGACAACTATTTTGCCACTTAATGTTGATGAGGATTCTAAACATCGTATGTTATCACTGTGCATGAATAATTCACAGGTTAAGGGATTGTGCAAGGAATTAAAAGTCTGATGTTTAGCCCTAAGTATTTTATTCAAAATAGAATTGCTAAAATAATTTCCAGTAAGGCAAAATTTCCTGACTTTTACTGTTGTGGTGCCAAATAACTTCTGCCTAAGATAAGAGAAAAGACCACATGTAATGAAATTACTATCTAAAAAAAATTCTTGTGGCTTAATCAAGATCATGACTAAGACAATGGTATCTACAAGCACACTGACAAAATAAGTATCTTGTGGTAACAGAGCATTCACTGGAAATTAAAGAAAATGTAATAAAATTAATGTTCGTGTGCTTGGACAGGGCATCACTTTACTTTGTGACCGCACAGCAAGAAGCTTTTGTTGGTGGTGCTGCTCATTGAACTTGTTCTTATCTGGGATGGACTGACTGCTGTTCTTGTATTCTGTGAGATGAGGAGAGAATCTTTCTGCAGTTCCAACCCAGGAAAACACTGCTTCCTTTCCTTCTACATATGTGGCATATTTAAAGCTGGTTAGAAAATGGATTTCTCATTGGATATATATATAAAAGGAGAAGGTGGAATGGACAATGAAAAGCACAGTGTTTCCATGTAATTTTGAGAAAGAATCTCTATGGATTTTAAATGGAGCTGTTTAATTCTTTGGCAGTCTCTGAGGGAAGGCTTAAAATGGTAAGAGCCATTGAGTCCCTTTTCTTCTTTTTGGCAATCTGCCCACCAGAGAGATGAGATGTGGCAGTGCTGTTATGGGACTGGTGACAGTTTCTAATGCAAAATGTATCCTGAAATCAGTTGGAGAATTCTTAACCAACTCTTAGTACCACGCCTCAGAGAAATAGCATCATGCTAGTGCGTCCAGCACAGCCTTTTAACAGGACAACCCATTGGCAACTGGGAGAATTGACTTCTGATGGTTCACCAGAGGTTGTCCTGAAAAGAGCTGAGAATCTCTGCACTTGTCCTGTACCATAGGGAGGTACGAGCGGGCAGTATCTTCCTCCTGAGCTTGTTTGTAAAACATACAGATTGTTTTCTCTGGTTACAGGAGGATGCTGCCAAGAAGTTCCTTTTGACTAATCTCTAGTTATTTAGCTAAAACTATGGTATGCATTGTTTGGTCTCAAAATCATACCCACAGTATTTCATATTAAAAAATTAAAACACTGTGAGTATTTTCTTAGACTATACAAGAAAAGGATGAAAAGATATACAGCCGAGAGATGTCTTTCTCTTGATCTGCAGATTGCTTCTGTCTGCAAGTGAAGGCAACTGTTTCAAATTACAGTATCTGAATGCATTGAAGCTTCCCTGCGTTTCTCAAATCCACCGTATTATTTAAATATTGTTTCAAAATTTACATTAAGATCATCTAGTGTTTATACTACCAAATAAAATATAATTATTTTCCTTTAGAGTTCTTTTCTTACTTATCCTATTGCTTGTAGGTTCCTGTGTCTTGGGCTTTTAGCATCCATCAGCATATCTTCTGTTCTCCTGCCAGTCTGTGTTTGCTCCCTTCAGAGAGCAAGCCATCCAGGGCAGCGGATGAGGCAGGACTCCTGGGAGAACAGGAGCACCTGAGCATGACTATCATACAGGTGAGATAGATTAAGGATGCAGAGGCCTCTTGCTGTTACTACTGATTTATCAAGTTTGCAAGCTGATACTAATTAATTTAGCTTTTTGTGTAATAAAGTCTCTATCTAATTACCTGCCCATTTACCTAAGTATGTATTCTCCTGTCATCTCTGTGTACACAGGAAATTACAATGTACACATATATCCTTTTGTTAACATGCAAAAATATTTTCAATATATCCCATATCATCAAACAGTTTCCAAATTTAAATTTCATTTGCTCAGAATGTTGTGCTATCGTCTTACTATACTTCAAAATTTCTAGTCGAGAAGCCTGCATTTCATCTAAGGCCATAAATTAGATGTGATTTCCTGTATTTTATAATTTCCTTATTCTGTGTGATTGTGTGGCCTCAGGGTGTATAAAACTGTTAGTCAAAAATCCTATTCAGGCATGTAGTTAATGAGGTATAATAAATAAATGATGTGTTCTGTGAGGGGGAAGTTTGTCATTTGTGTAAACATTTTGTAAAGTGTTACAAAATATGAAAATATGGCAGTAATATTTGCAAATTATAATTCAAAAATCAGTATTTGCCATTGGTTAGGCTATCTTTTATGTTATATAAATGATGTTAAATGACATAGCAAGTTTGGAAGTCTTGTAAAACATAGTGGGCCAACTTAAACATGAGTCATATGCTCCTCTTTTGGCTGATTCTGCTCAAAAAGCTTTTTATTTTATTTTTTTGCCCCTCCTTCTCCCGCAAATTAGTTTAAGAAATTACTGGGTGTGGGGATTTATCATACAAGTCTGCTGAATAAGGTTAGAAAAGCTCGAAAAGCCAAGATGAGCCTATCCCTGAGGATGTAGAAGCATTTTTGCTTCTGCTTGTCACAGGCATAACCTTTTCTAAAGAAAAGATTCAGAGAGATGATAAGCACTGGGATGTTTTGCCTGAAGAAGTAACCATAGCATGTGATCCAATGTCTCACATTGTGCTAGAAAAGATTGCAGGGGAAAGCATAAACTGCATGGATCTGCATGTGTCAAATTAATTAGTATTTATGAAATAAAAAAATGCTATTTTTCTCTCTTAGGGTTTTTTTTTTGGTTTGTTTTTTTTTTTACCTGTACCAAGCATTTAAGAAGGGCAAAATATCCCTATCCCCCTTGTGATTTTATTTCTGGGTTAGAAGTGATATATTTACTTAAGAGGCAAACCCATTTTGAAGGGTGAAATTTATTTAGTTGAAGTTCATTCAAGAGGGAGTTTGGTCACATATATTTCATATATATGACTTTCCACTTGTAGTTACTGTATGCTAACAAAAATGTTTTTTATCTCTGAATGACTGGCTACTGAGGAGAGAAAGGACCTGATTTAATGCCTTTGCAAAAAGTAGGTGTCAGCACGAACTGAGCCATTTCCTACGCTATTTAGCCTGGTAAGTAGGTACCTGGCATCCTTAGGAGCGAGCTAGCCAGCGCACATGGAGTTTGGCAGCAGCAGCAGCTGGTTATAGCAGGTCAAATGGGAGAGCCCAAGCTTCATTTGAAAAGTTATGGAGGATACAGAGATGAATTTGATACATTTTTAGTCTAGAAAGAATTCAGGAAATGAGAGGGTTGCAACAGTGGCAGTGCTGTGGAATATCAGGTGCAGATTGTGCTCCGTTAGTTTTATTGTTACTAGAACAATTTTGATCTTCCCAACCTTGCATTTTATTTGGGTATTTTTCATCTGTTAAAGAGATGTGGTTCTTGTCGGTGTTTTAAAAGAAGCAATTACCACAGCACTTTATTTTCAAATAGCTTAGTTGTCTGTCTTATCTTTAGTAAGTACCCAGGCCTTATAAAAGTCTTCAATATTTGCCTGAATTTTCTTACTAAGCAACTGCTTTCTGTTGGTTTTAATACCAAGAAATGGGAATTATTTTTCTGCTGATGATACATTTTTAACTGCTAGATAGGTTTGTCCAAAGAATTTGTTGTTGCTTTACAACTACGTAACAGCCTGATGTTGCTGATCCCATAATGTTTCTAACAGAAGTTTGTACTGAACTCCAAGTTCAAAGCATATTTGACTAATTCACATAGGTTACTTCCATTTAACTATCCCAAGACTTACTTTTGTAATTCCTTTTTAAAATACCTGCATTAAATAGTTCTTTGCAAAGAGGTTGTGTGTTAATCCTTGCTTGCTTCCTGGAAGTCTTCACAAAGCCAACATTTTTTATGTCTTTGGCTCTGTTGGTTTTCTACTTCCCATGCGGTTTTTGTGGGTCTCATTTTTTTACCTTGCAAAGGATCTCTACTCATATTGAGAAAAGTGGCGAAATTTCTTTTACTCTCCATAGGTTGTTTTTGTGTTGTGGACACACAAATTTGATAATATATGAACTCTATTTTGGAGGCTTCAAGAACAGAAAGAATAAAACAGTTGCATTTAAATTTAAGTCTCACTTCTGATAATTTCCAGGAAATTGCTGTTCAAAATAAGGAAAATCCTGTTCCTTGGTAAGTGATAGGTTAAATTATGAGGTTTTGGTACCTATCATAATTTTTTCTTAATTGTGAGATTTGGTAATTCTTTTAGTGTAATAGTCATGTTTTTATTATTTTTTTACATGGGATTTTGCTAAATTTGCAACAAGTATATGATTCAAGAAGGTTTGGTGAAACCGTCCAGTAATTTTCCCTCTTCCCTCTACTTTGTACAGTTTTTCAGCCCATATGAACTGCTTGTATCCGTGACATTCCCTGGCAGACAGTTCCACAGACCAAAGACCCACTGCATAGAAACCTCTGGTGCTATTTTGGGGAAAAAAAGACAGCAGAAGTCAATCCCTGATGTCATTAATCAGTGTAGCTGTTTGGAAAGAAGCAGCAAGAATGCTTACAAGTAAAAGATTTAAGCTAGTCATTCTAGCTCATGAATGAGGTATCTGAGACCTTTCAAAGTGATGTTCTGTTCTTAAAAGCCAGGAGCTATGTCAGCTGATTCTGTTGCCGTGTGTCACTGTGTATTTTAAATGCATACATTTCTTCTGTCACAAGTATACCTCTCACCCATTATGTTAACTCTCATCCAAAAATTGCCTCACTGTCTTCTGAGTTCGACCCCTGCTTCTTACATTCTGACCCCTTGGCCATTACCCAGATTTTCAGTCCTACAGAATCAGCTGGTTTTGATTCACGTGGGAAAGATATGGCCACTCAAAAAGAGGCGTTTCAAAGTCTCCTCTTTGATTCTTGTCACCTAAATAGCCGCTCAAGGGCTGCCTATCTTACGCCATGGTTTCAGGTTCCTTGACAGCCATAATGAAGGAATTGTTGAAAAGTGTCTGGAAATAAAAGTATCCATGAACCACATCACTGTTTCCCACAAGTCAGCTTCTTCCAAGCCTTCTGATCTCATAGTGATGCATCGTCTGTGCCTTATTACAGTCCCTCATTTCATTTTTCATTACAGAATCCAGGCTTACGGGCCTGTAGTTCCCCGGAGCTTTTCTGAGTTCAGATACTAAGGCAGTTTTGTCTGCATACCATAAATAATAGTTGAGCCTTTTCAGCCTTTGGTCATTTTAGAGCTCGTGGGTGAATATGATCCTGTTTTGCTGATTTGTTATAGTTCATTTTGTCACATTCTTTGATGAGCCCCTAAGAGAAAGGCTGCTGTTTGGGAGTCTCCAGTGAAAACCCATTCAAACAAATCATTCATCTTTCCTGTGTCTTCTCTATGTGTTCTTTCTATTTTGATCATCAGCTGGTCCTACCATGCTCTTCAGGCAGGTTTCCTATTCTTGATGAGTTTAAAGAAATTTATTACAAGCTCTGCCTCCATTTCCCAGCTGGTCTTCAAACTCTTTTTTGACCTTTACCACTGTGGGGTTTTTTACAGCTGAATGTGATAGATTTTTGTGTTTTCAGATTTGGGTGGGGGTGGTGTCTGTGTTTTTGTTTGGCTGTTGGTTGTTTGGGTTTTCTTCCTCTTTTGGACATGACCTGAATGTTTTGTAATAGGTTACCTTGTTTGTAATACTTTTATTTACTGTATGGTTTGTGAATGCACCTTTGTTTTGCTGGGCAGTATATATGGACCCCATGGTTCTCAGTATAATATGATTAAGTAACTATCACTTTGCATATACATCTCTCAACCTACATCAGTGCTGTAGGAGTGTTGAACAAAGTATGTCACTGCTGCTGTTACACAGAAACTACTCACTTCTAAGTTTTAAAGACAGACCACGCATGCAATCCAAGTCCAAGAGTCATACCATCTTTTCTTGTGGCTTTGCTCCATGAAAAAGTCATTGGTACTGTCCAAAAATGTAATTTTTGAGTTAAAAACATGTAGGACATTTGTCCCATGTAAACAGAGATAATTGAAGTCGGATTGCTATTACATTTTTCTTCTTAGATTGAGACCATCTGTGTACAAGTACCTGTGCCAGTGTTTTGCCTTGATTCTGTGCTTAGATGACTTTCTGTTAGTCAAAGAGAGGATACAAATTGGATTTTACTTCCTGTTTTCCATTTTCTTGGATATACAGAACTTCTGTGTCTTTATCTGTAATAGTGTAACACTGAACAATGCTGTCTTCTTAACCTGCGAGTTCTTGCATTCTGTAAATTAAAGTCTTGTTTGTGACTTTATTATTTATTATTTTATTTTTTACTTTTTTATTTTATTTTTGTATGCCACTGGCACAGTTATCCGAAGGTTCAGATGAAACCCGTCTCTTGTACAGGATCTTTAAATTCCAGAAGCATTCTGGCTTTCAGAAATGAATCTGGAACCTTGTTCCTAACAGTGTCATTTCAACCATTCTGCCTTCTGCTAACTTTGCCATTCTTGCATTGTATAAGCTATGTAAGGTCTCTGAAACCACATTGCTTTACATCTGTGTTGTCATGCTCTGGTGGAGGCGTTATAAAGGATTTCTGTGCACCAGGCTAAGCAAGCTGCCATAACTGATCATACACACATACTTGGCTCACCTCAGCTCCAGAGAACAACATAGTAAAAAGCCTCAAAGTTTAAAGTATTTCTGTAAGAACATTTCCTCCTAATTCCTTTTTGGCATGGCATGTTCACTGCAAATTAAAATCTTCAGCGTTAATGCTTATGATGGGGTTAACTCTCACTGAGAATGAAAGGAATTCTGAAATGGCATTGAAAGTGGAATTAGAGTCATCATCAATATGTTCTAAACAGGTCTTTGAAACATACTTTTCCTGACAATTACCAGGCCCAAAAGAGGCGAAGTGCTATCTCTGCAGCCCTTACAACTTATTTTTGCTAATGATAAAACCCACATCATCTGCGATCTTGAAACTGGTGTTTTGATTGTAAATTGTCATTGTTTTAATAACATGTCACTAGCTTGAGACAAGAGATTGTGCTAGTCTTATTATTTCTGGAGCAATTTAACATGGTGACAGAAGGCATGTTTCTGGTTTCAAAATTCTCAGGATTCTTTAAGTCTTAATCTGAATTTGCTGAGATGATTTATGCTCCTATGTTCTTTTTCTTTCTTAGAACAGCTGATAGTCTTCCTCTACGGTACCAAGTTTCTGACTTTAGAAGCAAGTGTTAATATTTAAAATGCTGGCATTGTAAAATTATGGATTGTTGAGCAGTAAACTGCTTAAGGTTCCACATTATCATCCCTCGTGGCTTACTACTGATGGTTCTCCTATGCACAGATTTTAGAGATACTGAGCATTAGGAAGCCCTCATTTGGAATCCTCTCAGTCAAAGAAAGAAACACTTCTCTCAAAACTTATTAACAGTGGCTTGCAGTGCAGCAGCTGATGTCATCATGGGTGTGTATAAACAAATTGCTTGTTTCCTGGCAAATATTCTGATATCCCTGATATCCTTTGCTGTCAGATTTCCTCAAGATGGTTACAGCTTTTTATTTTTTTATTCTCAAAATTCTCCTTCCATTTTGATTCCCACAAGGAGCCTGCATAAGAGTCATGTGTATGAATAATCTCATACAAGTATTTCTGGCATTTGTCTAGCCCAGTTATAATGTACACTGGATTTCAGGACTGGTGTGGAGAAAATCTATAAACAAAATCACAGTTGTTATGGGTAATCATATGGTCTCTAAGACAACAAGAGACTATTTCATCATGTAGTCTTACCCCTATGTATCGCAAATCATTTTCAATTTTCAGTAAATGCACAAAAAGGCAATGGTACAGCTTGGGTGTGACCTTTCTTGTCTGGATACAAATACTGTAATAATTATACACTAATTTATTTTTTTATTTGCCTTTAATTAAAGTTTTTTGAGTGGCAGGGTCCTGCCCAGGCACTGTTTGAATCCCAAATGGTGGTATTTTTTATTCCTTTTTTTTTTTTCCTTTTTTTGCACCAAAGAGCAGTGTGTAGGTATAGGTAGATCTGGACACCAAGGAGAACTTCACCGCTTCCACTTTCCTCTGCACGGTACTTATTCAAGATATTTGACCCAGAAGTGCCCAGTAGTTCTAGTGTTTCCTTGACACGATGTCCGTGTGCACAGTAAGACTGCATATAAACCCTGCACCATCGCAAACAAGTTCTGGAAATACGCCGTGGCCAGCAGACCCATTCCCAAGGTCCTCTTTGGGTACCTGAGCCTGTGTGGGCACAGGCTGTAGGAGTTAGAAGGAACATCTCAGTTAATAAAGACAGACTACATTGATGTCTGGGGTGTATCCTGTTAACTCTTTCTTGATCCCTGTGACTATAGTCTGATGCTTCTCCTACATCGATTCTTGTGCGACTTCTGCAAATTTTTTTTATTGCAAACTTACATTTTCTTTCTAGTAAAATTTTACGGTCTAGGCAAAAATATCCAGGTCAATTCATGTTCTATTGCTGTCTCAATAAGTTTCTATTGGGAACTTTTTTTCTTAAGTCTTAAGAAAAATCTAATAAGGATTTGACCAGAACATTATCATTATAGTCTTTATTACAGTAGTGTTTTTATCTGTATCTGGAGTTTTTCTGTGCAACTAATTCTGATAACATTTTAATGACATGAGTCCTATGAAATGTTTATGAAAATTAGGTTTAAGTTATCTCTTAAGATCTTTGATAAGAGAGCAGAAGAGGCTGGAAGAGGTTGCTGGATTCCCACGGCTTTTCACATGCTGTATATTTATACATAAAGAGGATAGTAGTAATGCTTGTAACATATTTGCCAGGAACACAATGAAATTGATGGTAAAATCATGTCTAGATTGAAAGAAGAGAGGGAACAAAGAAGTCTTAACCTCAGTGGAAGAAAATTGGGTTAGGGAACACTTAAACTGAATGTAAGTTCACAGAGCCGTACGTGAGGAATCCATGAACACTGAGGAAGCTGGTTGATGGAGTTGCAAGACTATTCCTGAATATATTTGAAAGGTCCTGGTGACCAGGAGAGGTTCCCGATGCTCACAAGAAAACAAGTGTTCCTTTTTTCAGGAAAGGCAAGAAGGAGAATCTGGAGGCCAGTCAGCCTCCCGGTCCATCAGAAGGTGATGGAGGAACTAATCTTGGAAACAATTTCCAGATGTTCCAAATGTTGTTAGGAGTAGTCAAGATGGATTTATGAAGGGGAAATCATGCTTGAAGCCTGATAGCCTTCTACAATGAGCTGACCAGCTTGGTAGAGGAAGGAAGAGTAGAGGCGGTTTACTTCAAATTTAATAAGGCTTTTGGCACTGTTTCCTCTGAAAGTCTAATAGACATGGTCCCAAATTAAGGGTTAGATAAGTGGATAGTGAGGTGGATTGAAAACTGGCTGAACTTCTGTGAATTTATAGCACCTGGCCTTGAGTGTCTTAAATAATGTGTTTACCCTATATAGTAAAAGAGACAGGAATGAAATGGAGCTTGTTCAGAGAGAATAGCTCCTTTGTAAAAACCTTAGTTGTTTCAAAGCCAGGACTGCGTGTATTTTGACAGTTCTTCATTGGATTAAGGCAGAGGGAAATAAACATTATGTTCTAAACCAGGGAAATATTTTTGCAATTTCTTTGGCCTATTTTGACTTTGGGAAACCTGCAAGGTCAATATTCAAAAGTTTTTAGTTTGATGATTTGAAGTATTATTTTACAGAAATCCAGCTAAATTTCTTCATCACAGTGTCAAAAGGAAGGTAACAAAAATTTCACAAGTGGACAGAAGGGCTATTGCCCTAATGTCAATAAAGCAGAGCAAGCACAAAATTAATGCTGTCAATAGAGCATGTAAGTGACATGCTGGTGACTAAATGGAATTTTCCCGTGTTTTAAGAAAAGAAAAAGATAAGATGAATGAAAAAGAAAGATGAACGTAGGGCTCACATAACCAGGTGAATTTATTTATAAACTTAACTTTGAAAGATTGTGTTATGAAGATCTCAAGGCAGTTGTTTCATGCACATTTTTGTGTACTGATTTTAATATGGACTGCCCCGCAGGGGAGAACCCTGGCCTATGCCTGAAGTTGCTTTTGACTTCACTCTTCTGATCAGTGCTGTAGAAGATAAAAGCTCTGTCTTTTTCTATCTCCCCAGCCCCAACTCCTTCCCCCCATTAGCCTGATGATGCATTGAGTAACAGCTGGCAGCTTTGTTAGTTGTTTTGAAAGCTAGAAAAACCCTTTTTGTACCTTAGAGACTAAATGCTGTTTGTGAAACAAGTGATGTTGTATGATTTGTCAGATTATTGGCTGCTTTCTCACATGCTCTTTTGGAAAATCCCTATAGTCCTCATGCATTTCTTCCCACCATTCCTTTCCCCCACTTTCACACTGCAGAAGATACCTCCAGTTTTTCTATTGTCATGTTGCCTGAAGAGGCTTTGTCTTTTAGCATCCAAATGCTGTTCCCAGAGGACCATCTAGAAATTGTTCACCCTGACTCATGTGAAACTGAGCTAAATCTCTTCTGATCAAAAGAGTTTAAAACTGTTTTTCTGAGAAAATAATGTCTGACACTGTAATTTCCATTTGAAAACAGCGAACATCTGTGGAAAGTGCATAACCAATGCCTGAGGAATTTCTGCCGAATTAAGTCCATGTCATGTTTGACTTTTTTCAGTTCTCCTATAGAAGAAAGGAGAGAGGGACATGTGAGGGGGGAGAAGCCTCTGACCCAAGACTGAGCTAATTTTGTTTTCTGCATGCCCTGATAGTGTCGTGAGGTTGTCCTCCCTTTCGGCTGTTTTTCTCTATTTTGAGGGCCAATCTACACTTGCAGCACTTGCTCCCTTGTCACTGGTTCAGTGTGGGTGAGCCAACATCTTGAATGCTGAGTTTTGAATTAGTAGATTCAGTAGATTAACTCCGTGCTCACATGATGCCATTGATGCTGTGGGATTTTCCTCTTCACTACTTTGACTCATAATTGACAGCATATTTTTAGGGAGGTGGCAGATGACTGAATATTTCATTGTTAAAGGAAAGGCTTGTTACAAGATGTATGTCTGTGTACCTGCATATAATAAATCAAAAGGTTTGTCTCCATCTACTCAATGCTTCCAGTAGTCAGGACTAGGTTGTACTTTGATACAGTAGCAAAACTAATGCATGTAATGTTATTCTGTACTATCATGTACCATTCCCAGGGTTCTGTTTGCTGACTTCTGAGAGCTTTTGATGCCGTTTTGTGTTCCAAATTTTGCAAACCAAATCTCCTACTATTTTCGGAGTCATTATAAATGAGACAGGGGAATGGAAGCTATTTAGGTGTTCTGATACTATTCAAAGGCCAGATGCAACCCACTAGGAATTTGAAGTTTTGAGTCCTTTCCTGAGTTGACAAGGGAAACTTTCACCCACAGGGAAGCATGTACACTGCTTAATTGGTAAGTGATTTCAGAATGTAATGAAAATGGGACTCATTCTCTTTGGCCAAACCATGACTTCTTTGAATACCAATTATTTTTCACATCCGTTTTTTCTTTTTTCATCAAGTTAAGCTAATAAAAGGTACTGTAATTCTCTTCTGCCTTTACAGCCTTAAGACTTTCTTATCAAGTGGTATTCCTTTCTTTGTAAGTTTTGATGGTTCATTTCATGTCAGACTCAAAGGAAGAAATATTCCCTCTTCCTTAATTTATTTATTTATTTTTGTAAAGTTTCTCTTGCAAAATCATGTCCAATGTCTCCTTATAAAAACAAGAATAACATACGAGCTATCAGAATAGATTTCCAATTTCATAGGTATGTTATTATGAGTGAAAGGTGGTTTGGATCTCTTTGAGGACCATTACTAGTCATGATCTGGAGTAAGAAACTTCTTTTCTATGACTCAGAGATTCATTTTCTCACAGTACACCAGTAAGTAGCTTTTAACTGAAACAAAAAGGGAAAACTTTATTTCCTGTCCACTGAAGAGGGTATAACAAATTTTTGCAATGTGGAAAGGATGGAAAAGAGAGCACTTGAATGACTTAAACCCCCAAATTAGCTTTGCGTTGTCTCTAATTATGAGATAAAAATTGAAAATCAGTGCAATAGTGCGTAGCATATGTTAATGTTTTTATGTATATTTTCAACTAGTCATTCTCATTGTTGCATATTTTAAGTGCTCTTTCACTGGCGTAGCATATACAGAGCTTATTTAAAAACTTTTATTTTTTATATTAGTAGATGCAAATGTATTATTTTCATTTGGTAAAAAAGTAATTTGGCATCTATGAAGTGTTCTCATGATCTTCTGAGGGGATAATCGTATATGGAGTTTTTATGTGGCTTTTTTTACCTTGAAAAGGAGGAATTTATGCTGTCCTGTAGTAGTCACCTTACCCAGAACACTTCCTTTTATGATGTTTTGTACCTTTTTTCCATTTGAGAGCAGCTCAGCGTCCTCTGCAAATATCGTTGTGGTGAACTGATAGTGACTGCAGAGAGGTGTTAACGCAGTAATACGTACACGATGCTCAGAGTTCTCATTTATCTGCAGTGATACCAAGAATGAATGACTTGAAAGAGGAAGTTTCTTCTCTTGGAGAGTATCCCTAAGACTGATGCAAACTGGCAGAATGCTGTTACTGAACTAGTAAAGTACTTTTCTAGTGAATAAACAGGAATTCATAGTTGAGGGTCATCTGGCACTTTGTGCTTAATTCAGGAATGCTTCAAAACTGTCTTACTCTGTCCTGTCGACCTCTCTCACTTGAAAATACAGAAACTAATTTTGAGGGAGAAGGTTTTGAAATAAGCTCTAACCCTGAGTGCATTTCTCTGTGTGTTTACTTCTGTTTGGCATAACAGAAATGCAGATGCTAATCATCATCATCATGGCTAGGCTAAGGCGAACGAAGATTTGGGAAGGGCTCTACCCACGCTTGCTGCAAGCGCGCTGATGGCTAAAGAGGCCGATGCGAGATAGGCAAGTCCGGTTGCAAAAGGCACAGCAGAAAGTCTCCATAGGCGGTGTTGGTGAGGCACAGTTCTTTCTGTGTTGTCTTTTCTCCTCCAGACCGATTCTGTGTGCATTCTCAAAGGAATCATCAGTGTTATGGATGGTGTGTCTCCATGCCTCCCGATAGGAGACTGAAGGTCCACACCAAGACCCTC
>VWZG01007826.1:195692-271338 GCA_013396735.1 Grallaria varia
GAGGAGCCCCAAAGAGGAGATACAAGGACTCTCTGAAACAATACCTCAGCCTTGGCCATATTGACTACCATCAATAGATGCTAATATTATTTGCTAAATCGTATCAACTGCTACTAAAATGCCCCATCTTTGCACAAGAAGAGACTCCCAAAATGTACTATACAACTGGGTGTATTCCAGGTAGTGTCCATGTCTCTGTAGCAGTTCATAGCTCCTACAGACTCTCTGAGCTCTTGGAAACTTGCACTTTGGATACTATATACTATATCTATATTCCTTGAAAGTCTCTCGAGATGCTGAAGCACACAAGGTGTTCTGCATATCTTCACAAAACAAAATCCATTTTTTATGAAGAAAACAAGTCCTACAAGCTTTTAAACAAGGAAACCATTCAGAATTCAGTTTCCATGCACTTTATATTATGAGACAGTTCCCAAACTCTAGGTCTTAGTAAAAACGCTAGGAATTTTTAAAGGAAAATTGGGTTTCTTCTGGGCTTCTGATATTATATATTCTTGCATTGTGCAATCCAGTGCAGTACATTTTCATTTAGGGTAAGACAGGCTGCTGAATTTCTTTAGCTGTAAATAGTATTTTATATCTAGGAATTAAAGAAAATATTGTGTTCTCCAGAGCAATATTCACTTTTCATGTTAGGGAGTACACTGGTTTCATTTTTACATATATGCATTTATACCTTACTTGAGATTATGAGAAAGCTTTGAAAGAGAATCTCCTGATCATCCCTACATAATTTTGTTGATGTCATGGAGATGTTTTGGATAGCACAAACTGGACTATATTCAGGTGGCACTGAATTGGTAGGTAAGGTCCACCTGTGCATTTAACCCCCATTGCTGGCCATTTGGTCCATGGGACTAGGTTAAGTCTAATACTAAGTAATTCCCATTCAGTCTTGAAATATGTAAAGAAAGGATGTTGCCTGATGCCCTGTTTGGCTTTACAAAGCCATTCTTCGTTTGTGCTGTTTGCTAAAGCTAAGCAGAGCTCTTGACACAAAAGAAATCTTCCAAGAGGCGTTTGAGAGCTACCTGCTGGAAATGTACAGTTGCTGTTCATTTTTGAAGCAAAACATAACCCCTTTCCTCTGCAGATAATGTGCTTTGTTATTATGTAGACTATAAAGTTTCAGAGTTGTTTTGATGAGATTTACAGTTGTTAAATACTTGCTCCGAGAGCACCATGCAAATAATTTTTCTAAAGACAGAACATCTGCCTTTAGAGTTTTAGTTTGCTTCAAATAAATTGTACATGCACTGTTACTTTAATTTTCATGTAATGTAACTTCCTTTTTTTCTGTCACTGAGAATAATTGTGACAACTAAACATATGAAGATGTACATTACAAATTCTTTTTAATAATTTGCTGTGTACTTAGAATAATGTTGTTCTGTTGATCATTAACTGCCTTTTTCAGCTTAAAAGGAAATACATAGTTTTTCGGGGGTTTTTACATGTTTAAATTCTGTGCACAGTAGTGACAATCAATGACACTTGAACGTTATTCACAGTATTCTGGGTTAGATAAGTCTGCTGATGTCAATTGTAAACTAATATAGCCAAATTCAGCCAAAAAGTTTCTGGAATATGTGTTTTAGGCCAAAATGACTCATAAGGAGAGGGGAACAAACATGAATTATTTCCCTCCTATCTTTGCAGGCATTCATCAAATGTATGCATCCTAGCCAAAGAAATAATTTTCTAATGCCAAGAAAATAGTGTCTTTTAATAAAACTAAGAATCTGCTTGTCTTCCTCCATGCAACTTTGAGATGACTTTCCTGCTCTTCATAGAAGTTAACATTAGTTTGCTTTTACTGTGTGCTCTAGTTTTTGCAGGGCTTCCCCTGGCTTTCTGTCAGAATGTTTGAGTGATTGCCATAGAGAAAGGGAGGGGAGAGGGAAACAAGCACAACGTAAGGCTGCACCTGCTGTCCTTGGAGTGGGCCCGATTTGGTGATGAGTTACATTTAATTCAGTGCCCCAACCGTAGTGAGGCAGAACTTAATCTTTGAGCTCCGCTCTGATTTTTTTTTTCTGTGATGAATTGCGCTGACAGCTATGGAGTGAATAAATTTTTCTATTTTAAGTAAACGAGCACTGGCAATAGCCTTGTGTGCTTTAGTGCATTGCCTTCATAAAAGGCAACTTGGTCTCCATTCCGTCCTTGGGGCATATGCTGGGAGGGCAACATGAAACCAGCGAGGTGGGGGGAGAAAAACCAAACCAGGAACAGAACTTGTAGGTTTTGGTAGCGTCTGCTTGCGGTGTGTGGGTACACTGGCTGTAGTGCACCGCACGGAGGAGCAGTTTGATATGTCCAAGCCCGTTGGCCTCTCTGAAAGGCATGCATTACTTTGGGTAGGGCAGCATCTTGTTCTCCTCCTGGTGCTCCAGCGTGCTTGCCGGCCTCCGGAGCCCCTGCCAGCTCCTGCCAGCCACTGCCACTTGCAGCCACTGCCCGCCGCTCTGCGGGCACTCGCCGGCCGCAAACTTGGTGTAAAGCGTGGCAGACGAATAATCCGTGAAGCAGAGCGGTGTCTGTGGCCGCCGCGGCGCGATGCTGTCCCCATCCCCACTCCCTGCTCTCTCCCCGTGTCCATGCTGTCCCCATCCCCACTCCCTGCTCTCTCCCCGTGTCCATGCTGTCCCCGTCCCTGCTCTCTCCCTGCGTCCCGCGCCCGCTCCGGCGCTGCCCGCGGTTGTCTCTCTGCCGCGCCCTGGCGGCCGGCGGTGGGATCGCCGACAGGGATGGTCCGGCGTGGGGGATCGCGGAGGGAATGGAAAACTGTTCAGAGACCAGCTCAGGAACGAGCCAGAGCTAAAGGCCTAAGGCACAGAAAAATGTGGGTGTGTTGAGAAAGGAGGAAGCATATTGTATCTCTTAAAGGAGGAAGTCAGAAGTACTTGGTTAGGATGTGACTGAGCAGTGATGAAGTGGTGGCATTCCTTGTGGCATAGTAGTTTGTCCTGTGGCAATAACCTGAAATAAACTAAATCTGTATCAGATGTATGATGTGATGTGATGTGATATGTGGTATTTATTCCTGTACATCAGAGCAGTCAGTCATTAGCTCTGTAAATAATTTTTATACTATAAATATTATATTATATTGCATATTTACATAAATATAATTTTTATAAATATATTTTGTATTATATGATGTATGTATTGACAATGCAAACGTTTAAATAAATCATTATCTTCAGAGGTGGGTACTTCTGCTGATCTGTGCTACAGACAGACATCTCTTCTTCACAGTAGACTTGCCAATGGCATCAACATTCGTGTTCTAGATGCAAAAAACAGACATTTTGTATCCTATCCTTATGTGTTGTAATAGACTCCAGACATCACATCTGAGTTCACTAATCCGGACTGTGATCTTACATTATCTTCATAAATCAGAACATACTGTGGAGAGAGACTGGAGGGGACAAGGAGGGGAGATTTCTGCAATGGAAGATTGTAACACAGTATTGAAAGACACTGACTAGTAGTGCATGGATTATGAAGCCTTTCTTTCAAACCAAACAAAAGGAACTGGTGCTTAAAGTCTTTGCTCACATTTTAAGCACATTTACAATAATTAAACTGTAGTTGAGAATAATTGAGGCTATCCAAAACTCATTCTAATCCCAGGAAAATGAATATTTATTAAGATATTTTTGATTCATGCAACTACTTGTTGAAGACTCAATACTGTCACATGCCCTTCCGTGTTTTGCTCTTTACTTCTGCCTGCATTTCAACCTAATTAGATGCTGTTAAGGCAAACAGTGTTAAGTATTTAGAGATATGATGATGGGAAAGGCATAGGCAAAACGCGTTTGGAAGGAACGTTCTGAAGTAATCCAGTAATAGAGGCTGTATTTGTGTTAATTATCTCAAGTGGCGCACATGTGTTGATGATAGAGAAGATGAAGGCAGTTTTCTTCACAGACGGCAGCAGTGTCTTCTGCTTAATTAAGTAATTACATAGTGATTCAAAGGACAGGCTGGGGTTTTGCTGTAGGAGCTCCATGAGTTTCTGCAGATTTACTTCTGTTAAGATGTAATGATGAAGTGGAATCCCTCAGGTCATGAACCTTTCAAGGAAGTATTAAATTGACAAAGTAATTGCTCACAGAAGCTTGTTTCTCGATAGTGTTTTTAAATATAAATTGTAGCAGACATGATGTATTTCATGGAGTACGCATCTATTGAAGTGGTTCATACAGAGTGTGGTCAGCTAGTTGGGTAAGTAAATGGTTGGCTGTGTGGGCTCAGAGGGCAGTAGGTAGTGGATCACATGCTACTTAGAGGAGGGTAACAAGTGCAGGACTATAGCTGGTTGTCTTAGGACCTATTCTTTGAACATCTTTGTCAGCAACCTGAAGGAAGGGACAGAGTGACCTCCTGTCAGGTTTCCAGGTGACACAAATTGGAATGGCCATTTGATATTCTTGAGGGCAAGGCTGCCATTTGGAGGGACCTAGTCAGAATAGAGGAATGTGCTGACAGGAACCTCATGAAGTTCAACAAAGACAACTGCAAAGACCTATATCCGGATGAGAGTAACCTCTGTAATGATGCATGCTGGGGACTGACTGGTTGGGGAGCAGCTGTGATGAAAAGGACTTGGGGACCTTGGTGAACAGAAGACTGAACAGGAGCCAGCAGTGGGTCCTGGCAGCAAGGCAGGTCAAAAGTGCCCTGGGCTGTATGAAGAGGAACACAGCCCAGGAGACTGAGGGAAGTAATTGTCCCTCTACTCACGACTTGTGCAACCATATATCCAGAGAGCATCCAGTACTGGTCTCTCACCCCAGCCCCAAATGCAGGACAGACTTCAATAAACTAGATCAAGACTAGTGAAGGGCAAGCAATATGGTCAGGGTCTGGAGCACTTGCCCTGTGAACACAGGCTGAGGGAATCGGACTTGCTGAGTCAGGGGAAGGAAACCTAACAGCTGCAGGGAATGTAATAGCAGCCCTTACAGTGCTTCTCAGGAGGCTGCCCAGAGGATGGAACTAGGTTCCTCACATGGCTGAAGAGTGGGAGCATGAGAGAAAATGGGCACGAGTTGAAAGAAGGGAAGTTTAGACTGGTTATAAAAGAGTTTTTCCCAATGGGGATGGACAGACATTGTAGCAGGAGCCTAGGCAGACTGAGCAGAATCCTTCCTTGCAGTTGTTCAAAACCTGACTGTTAAGAAATTTTAAAAGGCAAAATAAGCCCCAAATAAAATAATACAAAATCTTGAGATCAGGGAGGAGTGGTAGAGTTGAAAACTTGGAGTCACACTGGTTCTCCATATGGCAGATCATGATAATGCCATAACTGCAGAAGTGAGTGTACTAGGTTATTTCCATTACAAAGGGAGCAATAAATCAATAATTAATAGAGAAGTTGAGAAGTTAAATAAATGCTTTTCTTACTTCTCTCCACATCATGCAGAACTTTGGTGAAATACACTTCCTGTTAATAAAGATGAGTCACTTCTTGAAATTACAAGTACCGACTGAGTGCTGAAACAGTTCAATCAACTATGCAAAAAATGTCACAAGAACCAGCTGTACTGTCCATTGCTTTTCACTGAATTTCTTCCTTTTACTTTGTCTCTGATCCCATTAATTTGGAGATCTGGAACTCAGTTTGGGATAGGGATACTAGAATACCCTGATGTTGTCATTTTTCTGATATTTTTATTAATTTAATATTCTTACCTTTGAACAACAGATTAGCATGTGACCCTGTATTTTTTATAGCATGAGAGTTCCAGTGTTTGCTCATCAAAATGAGATTGGGATATTGGGAAAGAAGTAATTGCACACTCTCAGAAAGTAGACTTACTGTTTTCTTTTTTGTCATATTTTTCTTTTTTTAAGCAATGTATCTGAAAGAATGTTCCTTGGCATCTCTTTTTTCCTGAAGGCCTTTAGAGGAACTCCCACGACATTTACAAGAAAAAGAGTCCAATAATTGAGTCACACACAAGAGAAATTAATATAGCATATTTTATGACAAAGACACTTCTCAAACAATTGACAAGCACTGGTGAAATGTACAGCATCAAACAAGCAATACATGAAAAAACACAGGCCAAGTGTACTGTGAGTAAGTCCTTACTCTTGGAGAGTTCTACACAATATTATTGTGCTTTTCAGCATGAAGAGAGGATTTTGGTTTTTAAGGTTATGCTTTGCACATTCTTTCTGCTTTAAATTAGAACAGGAAGGAGTTGAGTCACCTTGGCTTTTGCTTGTGAAAATAATCAGGAATTATAGGTGAATTGGGACTGAGCCCAAATCTCAACAAAAGCAGATTCATATTTGGAAACACAATGTAAAATCTTGTCTCCTGCTCTTCCTTGTTTTCCCCCCAACTTTTTCTTTTCCTCCCCATGCTTTTGTTTTCACTGTACTTTATGGTCTGGGAACTATTACAATAGAACTAGAAAAACTCTGTTCTGCTCCCAGACTAGCTGTGATAATCTTGTTGGAATCTTCGTTTTTGAGATCTACCCTAGAGAGAATCAGTTGAAGCTGACTGAGGTAAGCAAGTAAACTTTTGGGTGCTTGACTTTGTTACTTAAGCAGTAATTTGGTGCTGAAGAGGAGGAGTCACTGGGGGACCAGAGGTTTTGTCTCTCCCTGAACAAGTGTGATCTATTTGAGACTCTTCATTACTGTGTTTAGCTCACTCTTCTTGCATTTAATGCTAAAGAGATAACACAAAACTGTAATTAACTGTATCTCCTTTGTTTAATATTTTCCTTCCGAGGGGCCAAAGGATGGGTAATGTAGTTCCAGGTTTGTGTGGAGAAGAGAAACCTGAGGAATGTACTGGGGCAGATAAATTCTGTGAATTGGAATCAGATTCTCTCTTGAACAGCATTATGGATGCATCAAGTAGCGCAGGATAGTGCTTGAAATTCCAGGAGCTCCCTCTGTTCCCATGTTTGGTTTTGCGCTGCACTAGTCAACATCCACTGAATGTCAAGAGGATTTAGGAAAAAGGAAAGCAGAGGCTGATGTGTTTTTTCATTTTTCATGTAACAGAGATTTCCTCGGAAAGGTTAGTCCTGTAAGAAGAGAAGTGAACAAAATCCCTGGTCATCTGTGGATCGTCTATGGGTGGTGCAGATGTGGGAAACATATTGGAAAAGTGTGGGAGAATATTATATTACTGATTTATGAACTCTTGGCGTATATTTAACAGAAATTTCTAGGTCCATCTTCTTCTTAAACCATAGTTGTCCCTGACGAAGCATATCTTTGACAAGACAGAAGGAAATGCATTTTGACTTGGGTTTTTGGACTCTGGGCTGAGAAAAGCTGCGTTCTGCAAGAATTATCAGAGGGAAATGGACCTGGACAGTCTGCCAGGGTTCAGGGGAGAGGTTGAATGTCCGTATGGAGTACCTAAGCAGAGAAGATGTGGTTGGGTAATGCACAGGAGCAAGAAGTAAGGTGTAACTGGCAGCAGAGAAGCAAACGGTTGTGAAAGCAGGGATGGGAGCATATTTATCTGTGAGAGAGGTTGTTAGGTAGCCCAATGACTAATATGTTTCACGGGGATTTTTCCGAGTAGAGGTTGGCCTTTGTGTGTTTTATTGAAAGGTATTGTGTGAACTTTTAAAGGAAAGTAAACTTGCCGTAAGAAAAACCAGGAGAGTCCAGTTTACACTAATACAAGACAGCTTTGTGTGACCAAGGAGCAATATCCCCCATTATTTCTCCTGAGAGACTGCTCCGTCAAATGCTTGATTTCTTATTTTTAATTTTGAAGAGAAAAAATAGAATATGGCTTCTGGGTTTTGGTGGAGTTTTAGGGGGAGGGGATGTTTAGGGGTTTTATAATGCTATTTCAACTGAAAAAAAATAAGAATGGCACATTTTCTCTCTGGATCCATTTTTCGATCATTTCCAACTCTTTTGATGTGGTGTTTTGGAGAATCCTGTTCAACACTATGGCTTTTAGACATCTTTTCATGTTATCCAAATGGTACCTGTTCAGAGTGTTTATATTCAGGATCTGAATACTCCCAAAGATCCTTGAGGTAACAGTGTTTGGGGATTTTTTTGGGGGTCTGTCTATAGTATTGACTTTCAGGTTTCTATTCCCAGATTTGAGCTAGTGAATTAAAAAAAACCAAACAAAAAAAAACCAAACAGGCAAACCAAGAATAAAAGGTTTCCTTATGTCAGAATTGAGAGGGTGTGATGAGTCTGGGACACATTTCCATTGTCAAACTGCTTTTGTTTTAGCTGTGTGCTGTCTGCATTGATTTGAAGAGCTTGAAATTCCTTGGGTTTGTCTCTAAGACCGTTATGTTGTGAAGTTCTTCCTGAATTATGGTGTCCATGGGGTTTTTTTAAATACAGAATTAATCTGTTTTTTTAATAAATGCTCCAGTATGCCTTAATATATTAGCTTTTTATCTTAAACTACTTTCTTTCTACCCAGCCCAGGTATGAATGCTGTGATTTTCCCTGCTTATAGAACACTATTGAAAGTAGAACAATGTCAGGTCCAGACAAGTGGGGAGTGGGAACACACCAGGCATACTGAAGAACTTAACATATAGTAAGCAATAGATATGTTTGATCTTGGTTGTTGATGGTGGTTTTTTTTAGTTTTGTNGGTTTTGGGTGATTTTTTTTTAGGGAGAGAGAGCTATCACTACTTGGTTGAATAGATTTACTGTCTTAGGGAAGTTTTCCAGATCCTGAGACTAAATTCTTCCCTACTCAGTTGTAAACCCTTTTTTTTTCCCTGCTTCACTCTTTCCTTCCCATCTTCTCACTTGTAAGAGGGAACAAATGCTGTGCTTAGTTGGCTTATTGTAAACATGGAATGAAACAGCTTTTAATGGAAAAATGGAATTTCCTTTTCATATGAAGTTATGTAACTGGTGAGAGGACCTAACCCCTCGAAGGAGGTGCATTGCCTTATTACTTTCAACGTGTATTTTGTCCACTGACTCACCAGACATGTATGGAAGGGGAAATTATAAAGTACTTTTAAATTGCCAAAGCCAGATACAAGTGAAAAAATGACATTTAGAATTTTCAAATCCAGTTCTTTTGCTGAATAAATATTTACAATGGCTGTTTATAATGTTATGTCAAATTAAACTAGTATTTATTTTGCCTGGCTGAAAGCCACATCTATCCTGAATTAACCTTAAAAAAATGTTGACATTGCAAAAATACTGAGTTCAATATGGCAAATAGTTTTCTGAGTACTACAAATGCTGTTTTTGCAGTTTAAGTCCAGCTTTCTTGGATAAAACAGTGAAAATATCTCTCAGATCAGTTTTCAGTTAATAAAAAGTTTGATATTCCTGGTTTTATTTGCATGAAATGTAAGTAATAAAATGGTCATCTCTTACCCTTAGTGGTGGAAAAGACCTTGTAACAAACCCTAAAAGATTATTGCAGAGGAAGCCTGGTAATACTTTTATTTTTTTAATGCTAATTCTCCTTTTGCAGAGGGAGTGAATGATGTCATCCTGTCTCCTCCCACTGTGTAAACTAAGCTTGTGTCAAAGTGTTGCTGCCTCTTGTCACAGGGAGAACAGTTCCCTTAAATGCAGCTGCAGTACTTTTGTGTGATACCTGTCAGAATCATTCCCAGTGCAAGGTTGCGTTTGTGACCATGATGTCAAGATTTGTCTGTCTTCTTTTCTGTGGATATATTGCATTAAACCTGGGAAATGCTCAGAAATTGCCAAGAGGCAAGTAGCTATGACAACTTTCTGGGGGTTTGTTTGTTTTTCTGTTGTGGGGTTTTTGGGTTTTCGGTGCCTGTGTTTTGCTATGGAAATTCATTTTCAATGTATTAGAAATGATTAAAGATAATGGAAAAGATGAAAGAAGGTCAGTCAAAAGGGCAAAGTGCAGGTACAAGAGAGTAAAGCTCTTGAATAAAATAAGCTCAAAAGTTTTCATGGTATCTTGTGACTCGAGTGAGAAGTACAAAGAAACAAAATTCCTGTATTTAATGATTTTATGATTCATTAGACAGCATTGTGCAGGTCTGCTGGGTAAGATTTTAAAGAAAATGTGACTTAGAAGCACCCTGTGTTGCTGGTTGAAGAGTTCAGTCCGGTCTTTAAAAGAACTTGTATGCTTTCCCTTTATATCCATCTTTAACATTTTAGGAGGGGTTAACTGCAGTAGGTCAGGTTGTATGCATTTTGAGGAAGAGAAATATGACTGATTAGAATTTCTACAAGAAGAAAAACCCCTACAATCCTGTGTGAATATTTCTTTAACTTTTTCTTTCTCCTGGAGTCTGGAAGTACAGTAGATTTGCAAAGCTGGCAGCGATCGCTTCTCTTCCTTGCTAACGTGACACATGTAACACTGGCATTTTACTAGCATTTTATTGCTTGCTGGGGGAAGAATAGTCATAGCATAAAATTAAAAGAATATTTCTATCTGGATTGTAAACCACTTTGCAGTACCTCAGCATTCAAGCAGCAATTTCACAACTGTTTCTCTACTGCACGTATTGCTCTCACTTTGTGGAAGTGTTGTCTGAGTTTACTGTGCTTTGTAATGCGTTTTACATCTGCATTCTCCTGCAGCCAGTGACGTTTCGATAGGAAGCTGTGATTTAATTCCTTAGGTGAATGTTTATCAAGGAATAAGCACTTTGAGAACTCCCAAGGAGATTCTGTTTCTTAGATGGGGAACCTAAAAATGTTAGGGGGAGTAGAGGTAATTTTTCACCCCCCAATCCTCCTTAAGAGACAAAGATTTCATTTTTCCTTACCTTTCTTTTTTTAACTTGCCTTTTTTTTTTTTTCCCCTTTTTTTTTCCTCCCTCCCTTGTGATGATGTTCTTTTGGAATTGGTTTTCTTTTAAACTCATCTTCTGGAGCCAGTGTGGAGTTTTCTGCACACTGCAGTGGGACAATGTGTACTCTGTGACTAACAGATAGATATGCAGATCAAGTCAAGCAGACTGTAAGCCTTTAGTTTTAGCAAAAAAACGACCTTTAAGTAAACTATTGTAGTGGTTTTCATAGGGGAGCACTACGTTGAACAGAGGGGAATCTTGTATATATTGCCTGCTTGGAGGGAGGGAACTTTTCCAGTCCTTTTTACAAGGTTTCACTGGACTTTCTGCCACTACTGTAGAATAGTGGCTCTAACTTTATGTTAACTGTGAAATTCAGACAAAGCTTCTAATCCACTGCAAGATTAACTCTGGCATGCATTTTTTCTGTCCTACAATAACATTGCAGAAGTGAAGTTTTGTTTGCCAAATGCATAAAGCTGCAGGTGGAAACTTCATTTCTTTTCAATGAAACAGCTTTTATCAGATTCTTCCATTGCAGTGTTGAGACATTAGTCTAATTCTTTTGTTTGTAGCTGCTTTTCTGGTTGCTATTTACACAGGACTGCATTGAAAAAGCAAGAGTATTAGTAAGCTGTTATCTGGAAATGTTCAAATAACTGTCTTCTACAACACTGTATTGTTTGATAGGGAGTACAGATTCCTTCCATAAGAAGAGTATATTTTGATGTTCATTTTAAAAATGAAGATACGTAGTGGCAGTATTCTTTTAAGAGGGCTACTCTGCCTTGCTAAGCAAGCTTAAATTCCAGTGAATTTCTGTGCTCTTTAAGTCGCAAAGTATGTGACTGTAGCTTCAGGTCGCTCTTACTCCCTGGAGAACAGTGGAATCAATTTTATAATTTGAGGGAAACCAATCTAGCCAAACTCGCCTTCTGGCAGTGCAGGTCCTCGGGTGAACGGGTTATCAGAGTAAATCTTGCCACTTGACCTTTGGAATTCTAGAGCTCAAGTCTTCTCTCCACAGGAGGAGAAACACATTGACCCCTGGTCTCATGGACTGGGATTTCCATTCAGTGGTTCAAGGTGAAAGGAACTTCTTGCCTCCTGCAGCTGCAAAGGAACAGAGCCAGGGCACCCACTGGGTGTCAGTGACTTCCAGAGCTCTCTGAGAGATTGTGTGCAAATATGCTGTTCAGAAGGCTGGAACACAAATTACTCCAGTTTCTCATGTATTTTTATACTTTCACCTCCACAAGCATGCGTTTGACTAGGCTGAAAAAGAAAATATTGCTGCTGTGCTCAAAAGAGTGCTCCTTATTAATGAAGTTCTTCTTTAATTATTTTGATTTCAAAAATTAAGGCAGTGTTGGAGTTATAATTGGAAACATTACCGACATGACTCAAGGTATCAACATCGGTGAAATACCAATTAAATTTTCAAGTTGAAACTTTGTACTGCTTCTGTGTATCCTGCATTATAACAGTTTTATCTCTATAGAAAATAAGGCCTTTATTTATATCTGGTCCTAGTGCTGTGCCCTAAGTGCAGGTGAACACCTTTTCTGTTGTGCTTTCTTGTCCCATTTACTGTAGCAAATAACAACTGATGAGGCAATGATAAACTGTGTCATAATTCAGACTCTTTCTACAATAAGATTTTGCAGACATAAGCAAAGACAATATAATTGGAAAGGGAAAGTTGGTGGAAGGTGTTGTGTTTTACTGTGGAGACAAAACTTTTTTTTGCACTTACGTTTGTGTTTCATTTGAGAGTCCAGCTGCTGAGAAAATTCTGTGTTCAGTGCCTGTGAATATTATGGGAGGGGTGACAGAACAGCAGAGCGGGAGATGGTGGTACAATTAGGGATGGTCTTTCAGCCAGTATTTGAGCTGCTGTCCCTTCAAATTTGTTTAGCTTCTAAAGTTTTCTTTTCCATCAGGAAGAAGAGAGACTTCTAAGCTTTCCACTTACCTTGTCTCTTATACCACAATGTCAGGGTCATCCACCATATAATTCTCCAGTTCAACACCGTTGTATTTGAAATATTTTAATGATGGGTGGAAACAGTTGCAATGCATAGGTGTCAGAGTTATACCTTGTCGTACTTTAATTTTTATGGTTCTGGGTAACAGACGCATTCCATTCTTAAAGAATGCAGCATCATCTCTCTAGACAGGAACTGAGTACAGACAAAAAACCTTCTCTTCAGAGCTCTGGTAAGAACAGCAGCCTAAATCTGAGAGAGAGATGAGAAAGCAAAGCCACAGAACCAAGAATAAACAAGTTACAGGACATAATCCTCAAGACTGTACTGTCTTGTAAACCATGTTTCACTGGCATCTTTCCAGCTGGAGCTGATTCAACGTTGAAGACAACAGTTGTGGAACAAGTTTTTAGTGTTTGGTAAAACAGCATTTCATGTTTTTGATTTTGTCACTTGACTTTCCAGCTACAATACAGATGTGCATGGAAACGTGCTTTTCCACTGTAACCTCTGTTTCCGATAGCTTTCATGTGTCTTCATGTTCTGTCTTACTTTGTTAGAGCTGAAAAGAATTTGGGGTTGACCCCTACTTATAAATTTACAGTTTTATGAAATTTTTAAAAAGAGGTGTCTGAATGTTTTCTAGTTTGTTTTGGATTTGGGGTTTTTTTGCCATGTTTCTGACAGCTGTGGTTTTCCTACTATTTGAATTAGTCATCAGGTACAGTGGAATTCAGGTCCATCCTCATTTTACTTTCCAGGACTCAGGCCTGTCCTGTTCTGCTTTCCAGGAAGGGCCCAGGAGACCTTAATTCACCCTCCTTTTGGTTACTGTCTTCTTAGGGAAAATAGTATAGACTTGACATTCCTCAGGGCACCATGTGGAAAAGGCTGATTTACAGACTCATGTGGGGAAAACCAGGTCCAAAACTTTCTTGCATCTGCAGTTGTCAGCTGTGGGGATAGGCGGGAAAAGCAATAGTTTTGCTCTGAGGATTTGTTTCCTTTGTTTGGTAGGTATTGAATATGTTTGATCTTGTACTGTAGATAGCTTCCAGCTGATATTTGTAGTTACAATAATTACAGCTGACACCCCTTTGCGAGTGAGGGCTGTATTTACAGTGCACTTCCAAACTAACTGCTGACATTTGTGAAAGGGAAAGGCTCCTTTAATTCATAGCGAAGTCTGCTGCCTAGGCTATGTTATGTAATACATCTTACTAACCGGAGGATAAACTCAGCATGTGTTTTTGTTTACTGCTGTCAAGCAGTTAAAACAATGTTGGGTTGTTTCAGTGTACCGCAGTCACTGTACTGCAACAGCCAAACCATAAATTCGTGTGATGCCCTCCCCACATCAGCGCCCCTTTGGTAGCTGTAGGATGGCGGGGCAGAAATTGTAAGACAGGGAAAAGTCTCCTGAAAGCTGGGTTTTTTTGAACATGCAGTGAAGTTGGTATATAAAAACTACCACAAAAAGAGTGCAATGATGTGTGGTTTATGTGTTACTTTCCCCATGCTTTATAAAGCATTTTTTCTGGGAACTGTTTTTCAAAATGCACAGTGCATTAACCTTTAAAAAAATACTTAGCAAGGAGGACCAGTTTGAACTAAACTATTGAACTTCTTTTTTCATGTCTGGAAAAGAGAAGTGCAAGATGAATTTGTTTTTTTGCTAAATACTTTTCTTATGTTTAATGGCACATAAGTGACAAGATCTATGAGAAATTTTAAAGGGATCCTTTATCTGTTATAATAGAGTGGCTACGGTTTTCAGTCAGCAGATAAGTCATGGCAAACTTGGCTCATTCTTTGCTGAAAATGAAAACAGCTCATAAGAATGCTGTCATTATAGGAGTTCATTTAATCAAAGTTATCTTATCATGCCGACAGTTGCATCCCCAGCTTGCAGAAAAACATATCAAAACCCAATACTGAGCGTCAGGCTTCTGAGTTCAGAGACAATGTGCAATGCCAGAATTCCATTTTTATATTGGCACAGGCAGTGGAGGGACATTGTGGTGATACATATGGGTGGATTCTCTCAGGATTAAATTCCATAGCATATGATTGCCTCCAAAATTATCTCACTGTTGGGTAATCTGTATAACCTTCCACCCCTTCATTTTAATTTTACTGTTCCCAAGTATCTCTCTTTGAATATTATTTTTCAGCCCTCCTTCATTTAATCTTTTGTATCTAATCATTACAGCTAAAGGCAAAGCTAAATAATTCACCTTAGGGGAGAGCTGTAGGCTGAATCCTGCTACTGCTCTTTGGCCAGACCTACTGTACATGGATAGTATAGTCTGTATGTCTATTGGCTGCTGATACAGCGAATGGACAATGCCTTTGAGAATTCTTTGCAGTATTTGGACTTACCAGGTGTGTACTACACACTGCATGTGCAAACAGAGAGCTCTTTCTGCTCCAGGGGGGAAAAATGGCTAGCAGTGACCTGCAATAGTCAGAACTGTTCATACAGCTCCTAGTGGATTTATTTTCCTTGGGGAAATTCAAGTGCAGGCTTGAAATTGTTTGTAAGCAAGACGAATTTGTTGCTGTGAAGCATTTTTGACTACTGCCTTTCGTGGGAGATGGTATGGTAAATCTTGGTGAGAAGAGAAGAAGGTATTAGAGTTCTGGAAAGGTTGCAGCCTAAAATAGTTGCCATTAATGAAACAACCCGCCTGTAATATCTTCCCAAATGGATGAGGACAGCTGGAAATAGGCCAGATGCCACTCAGGCTTGCCTGACATGTCTTAATTCAAATGCCCTTAACTAAAAATTGTTTTTTCTTCAATGCAGGACAAGATGTATGTAATGCAAGCTTGCTTTATGAAATACGTATTTGTCTTATTTTTCTGTGAGGATAGTAGTCATGAAGATGACTACTGGCAGCATCATGATTCAAACTTTGGGTTGGCAGGGCCTGGGCTGACTTTTCCAACACAGCCATCCCTCAAAACACTCCAATCATTTGCCATTATACTCTGGCTGAATTAACACTAAACCTCCCCACTTGAGTAAAACTGTGTGTGTCATATCAAGGTAAAGAAAGAACAGGTCAAGTGTTGAAACACCAAGTGAATTTCTACTGTTGATGAAGTTGCAATTGTAATTATGGTCACCAGAACTGGATACTTTTGCACTCATCACTTAACCGAAGCGAAGCCATCAAAGTGTGCAAATACCCAGGCAAGGCTGCGTGAGGACGGTCACATAAAGAATATCAACACAGAGTTTTCACTGCTTCTGAGGTGCTGAATAAAATGCTAGTATGGAGTTGAGGCTCTAGCTATGGACGTTCTAGATCTAAAGGCAAGGAGGTAGGGAATGCTTTTTTATTAGAGGAAAGCCGCTCTTCTCCAGTCTGGAAGGGAGCATTTCCTGCACTTGTTCAGATGTTGGTAGATAAAATCTAGCCTCTGTTTTGTAAAATGCTTTAGAGTTCTTGCTGAGATCCTTCACTCTGTAATAATATTATTTAGGGTGTTTTCTGAAAGAAAAACATGAGGCTAATGAACCCAAAATTTTTTCTTGGGCTAATTGTAGCCATGGCTTTTATGTAAATCCTGTTCACCTTGAACAGATATATCAAGTCATCAGGGTTCCATGTGAATAAATCCACTTCGATAAAACCCACCTTCTTGAAGTGCCTAAGCCTCGGTGTGTGATCCGATTTTTATTTTGTGTCTGTGTTATGTGTGTGTGATGTGCTTAAACACTGGAGTGTTACTGTCCATGCTTAATAAGGAACTCCTGTACTCCTATTCAAGCTGAAGAGCCAATGGCAAAATGGATTCTTAAAGTATTGGGGAATTTCTTTTGTAGGGTTATTTATGCATTTTTATATATTTCTAAGTTTTTGCATTATTCTTGACTTCTGCTCAGAAAAAGCATGATTCATTAGAGTGGTAAAAGATTGTGATATTCTTTCCTATCACCAGCAGTTGTGCCATTAGTTTATGGATCTATAAATGGCCACAGAGTGCTTGATTTGAGTTTACATAATTAATACCTTGGGAACTTGGCCAAGTTTAGAGGACTGACTGTATGAGGGATAACATTATTTTTAAACTCGCATTTGGAAAAAATCTTTTCTCCTTTTGTCAGCTGCTTGCAATATCTGCTTTATATTAATTATTCACTTTATTTTTTCTTACTATGATGTAAAAGTCTGGAGTAATTTTAGAACACATGAAATTGTGGTTGGTTCAAAAATATGTAAGCTTGAAATGTCCCAGAAGGTTGTTTTCTGACTTTGAAGTTAAAACATTTTCTGGCAGTTTAGATTCCCTCATTACCACAGTTCAAGCCTATACATGAAAAGAAAAATGCAAGACTTTCAGACATTACCACTTTTCTTTTTAAATCTCAGTGGATCTATACAACATGCACAAGCATATGCTGAACATAAATCAATGGGTGCAATAGTCTGAAAGTTGTAAGAAATTGAGCGTTGGGATGCGTATAATGGGAAGAAAATTCTATTGTCTGACCTGAACATTTTGGCAGAGTTCCATTACCTCTGGCTCACACAAACACTGAAGTAGCTGGATTACATGGCAGGGCACAGTTTTCATTTATAGCACAGCGTACGCTGAAGCATCAGTTGGGGAAATGGCTGCGGCCAGGCTCGAGAACCATTCTCTTACTTTGGTGAAGAGCTGACTCAGGTAAAGGTGATGGGGTTGCATGTTCAGCTCGAATCAATAGGTGTCCTTCCTTTGTCATAAAGCTTATTAACAGCTATTTACTGCTGTGAACATGACCATGAAACTGCTCCACAGTGGGAACTTGTTGTTTGTTACCTTACTGGTGAGCACCAGCTTTGAGCTATGATGTGGTAAGCGCAAATATTGTATCCCTTCAACATTTCTTCCTGCTCTTTATTCGAGTTATGAGGAACACAAAATCTGGCAATTCTGATAAAAATGTCTCCTTGTTTGTATTGATTATTGAGTGCTCCTTAATACTTGTAAATCTGCTGTGACTCTGTATGATGGTGTAGGGGTTAATTTATGTCCTTTGTTTATTGAGTCTGTATAAACATCATAAATCAGATTTTTTAAAATCTTTTTTGGCTAAACAACTTCTTTTGAATTGTTGACAGATCTGGGAATTTTTGCTCCAATTGAAGATCCATACTTAGACTAAGCTTGCACACCAGTAAGCAAGTCGTGAGTGTGATTTCACATAGACACTCTAGCACGCTGAGGCATTCATGTGCACACGTCAACAAAATCATTGGGATCTTGTTCCTTTTGGTAAATGTTTTCCATCAAAAATTATTTGTTTTAATCTTCCAGGCTTTTACCAATCCCCTGTACTCTCACAATTTTAGTAACACTGTCAAATAGCGGTTGATAAAAGCATTAGTATATGTTGTTGATGTGCCGCAATGAATTCTTAGAAAGCAGTTTCTCAGCAATGTAACAGATGTTTATTGTGTTCCCTTTGCACTCAGAAATACTTACAGAAATCAGCAGGGAACGTCATATGCTATTAGTATGTTTATTTGAAGGCAATTAATATTAACAATGAAGAAAAATTACAGATGCTTCATCACACATCGGGAATAGATACACTTATTTATGCCCTGTTTCAGTGCTGAAACTTCAGGCACTGTGAATAAGTTCTTCCATAACCTGCCCTTTCTGGATTTTTTTCCATTGCTTTGTTTTTGTAGCTTTAGAACACTTGTCAGTTGTCAAACAAAAGTGGCACAGGAAAGACAAACTCATTTTAAAACTCTGCAGTCACAGAGCAATATTTATGTACTTAATATACTCTTTAGTCAGAGAACATTCCTTGGGAATTAATGTAATCTACTGCACACTGGGTTAAAGGATCAGTAATGAGAGAGGCATAACTTCCTACATACCATAGATTCTCCATGAGAAATTGGATGCATGCCTGAGTGAAGTACAAGTAAAAATGCAACGTCAGGGATACAAAGATTGCTTAGCTGATGGTTTTGTGCATAGAGGTACATGCCCCTATCCTACCCCAAAATTATCATAAGCCCTCCTTTTTTGTAGCTGACTGTACTCTTTATTGTTCTGGGTTGTTTGGGGTTTTTTTTTCAATAAAACTGGCTGGAAAATTTATATTAAAAAGAAAATTAAATTTGGATGTAGGAAGATGGATTAGAAATAGAGATTACTCCCCACTGTTTTCTTTCATTTATGTAGATAGAAGGAAATGTGGTGAAAATAGAGGAGGTGATGTAATGAATAAAGCATTTGGAAATATAGTCAGAGAACATAAACTCTATTTTGTCCACAATATCCTGGGTAGGAAGGGAAATAGGTGGGAGAAAAGATGAAATACTTTTTTAGTAGCAAAAATAAGTATTTATCTTATCTTAGTACTCCCTTAATAATACATATAGCTTTTATTCTACTTGTTGTATACTTACTATAACTATTTTTGTCTTCCATTTTTTTCTCTAATCCACTGATTTAGAACCATTTGCTTCATATTTTAATTTTCTCGAGATGAGTTAGCAATGCCTTTGCTTCACAAGGTGTTCATAGTGCTGAGAAGGAATTACTGCCAAGTTTTGGAATTTGATAATACATCAAGAAGTATTTATTTTATTTATGCTTTTTTATTTAAAGATTTATTGAGAATCTGTTGCTTCTTTCTTCAACTGTGTTTGAACTGCAGAATCTTTCCTTTAATCTCTGCAAACTCAGAATGTGGAACAATATGGAAGATAAAAAGGATCACCTCTGATTTTTCTTAATCTGGTTCTTTTTTTGTTGTTATTGTAAATAAGAAGCCAGGTCATCAGTCTTGAGATCCGTCTCATTTAATGGTGCAAGATGAGATACATTTTCCAGCTGGAAAAACTATGTGCAGTTGGAATCAACTCTTATAGGACTGGGCTGTATCCAGCAAGTGTCATAGACATGTGTGAGAATGTTCACTTTAGAGATCAAGAACAGAAGTGAAACCACTTTATTTTGACTGCTCTTTTGGAAACGTAGAGCTTTTTTTTTTATTTTAATTTAAATTTTGTTTGTTTGTGTGTGTCTCTAGCTTTCTAAACTGAAAGAGAATAACTGGCTAAGAGCTTCCCTGATAGACTTGAATGCAGTGACAGGCCCAAACTGCAGTTCCCAAAGCACAACATAATTTCTTATTTCACTACTGATTTTGTTAAGTGATGAAGTTTGCTTATTCTTTCTGAGTTGAGCATTTGATACACACCACCACCTAAGAATTCTTATGTGTGCTTCAGATATTTAATTGCTTTATCATCTGTCTACCTCTGAGAAGTGGGGAATTCATTCCAAAGTTGGCACACAGAATATTGCAAGCACCCTCGCCAAGTGACCATCCAGAGCTATTAATCCTTGTGCTATTTGAAGTCCTGCATGTCTTGGGTGTTATTTTGAGCACAGAACTCAGATACTTTGTGTGTTCGTATGATGGTTGCAATGCTGGAAGTGAAAAACCATTGTGACTTCACAGAATGGGTAATCCCATTCCATTTCCATCTTTTAATGCATATTATTTTGAAGATTTCTGTTTTAACTATACACAGAATAGTGGGGAATTTATAAACAGAATTCCACCTATTTCTGAATGGAAGTCTCAATCTAGTTTGTCTTCCTTCAACTTGAAAGCAGATCATTGTGGACAACTCACCTGCTTCTATTTGCGCAACCCAAGTTCTTTCCTGTGTGTACAGAAAGCACAAAACACCCCCCTTCATTGAAATGAGTTTAGGAATTACACTGGGTATTGCTAAAAAACCAGAAGGATATCAAAGAAGATGTTGGACTTTTAACCAGAGACTGCTGTTCTTTGAGCATGTACACATCCAGTCTGCATTTCTCCAGTTTAACAAGAGGAACACCTGTGGAAATTGCGTCAAAGTTGAAGTAAATGATATTCACCCCTTTCCCCTTGTATGCAAAGCCAGTAATAACATTACAGGAGGCAGAACAGCCTGGCCTTGGTAAATTTGTGCTGGCTGTTCCAAATCACCTTCCTGTTTGTCACGTGTGTCGGTGTGACTGTTCCTGGGGACTGGTACGTTCAACAACTCGCAGTTTCCTGGATGCTCTTTCTTGCCCTTACTCAAGCAATTGCACTGAGATATTTTGCTCTTCTCACGTGACAAATTAATCTTGCTTCTCCCTGGCAGTTTTCTTATCTGTATTCTGAAGAGATCATGCCTTATTGGATTGTTGTTAGAGATAGGAAGTAGGATATTGGAATTCAAGCAGATCACTGAGGAGGGTAACCCTCCCCGAGGCTTGATGGTGCACACTTAAAGGTGCAGGAGAAAAACAGCAGCCTTCCAGGGAAAAAATATTGACTTCTACAAGGAAACAGAGGGCGGAAATGGGCTTCCTGAAATCATTTTGACCCCCTTGTGCTTATTCCTTAGACAGTTTATTCCAGAGTGGCACTGCCTTTATCAGTTTTCCGGGTTATCTTCCTTGCTACAGTTTGTCCCTTCTCTTCACAGATATGGAGCAGTACTTACTTACACTGATTTTCCTCAGGGCTTGGTTTGTTTGTTTTATGTATTTGGATACTGTCTTCATATCTATCTATATACTTTTTTTTTTAAGCTGGATGACTCCTATTCAGGCTTTTTTTCTGGGTAAGATACTTTGTACCTCTAGTCATTGACTTTGCCCTTTTTCTGAATTTTATCAAGTTGGACTATTTTATAGTGGTTTATGCACTGACATTCATTATAAGAGGCCTTTTTAGAAGCGAGAACCAGTGCATGAAGGGGCTGGGAGCCAACTCTTCATATTTAAAATAGGGAAGGCAATAATCTTGAAACATACCTAGAAATGTTGGTGATTCTGAGACTCATAGTTAGTTTACAACTCAAGAGTCAGAAGTACGTGCAGGTTTCAAATTTATTCTGTTGGTACAGCTTGTGAAGTCTTCTAGCTGTCTAAATACTACTGTCTTTAAGCAGTTTTGCCCTTAAAAATAACAGCATGCTGAGTCAGAGAAGGAGTTAAAACAATATTAGCTATGAAAACATCTAAGCCAATGTTACAGAATACTTCAATTGCTTGGATTATGGCAAGTAAGGTAATACTTATCACAGAAGGAGGATTTCAGTATTACCTATTTTTTTCTATGAATACAAAGAAGCATGCAAATATCAATTTGTTACTGCTTGTGGCTTTTTTAGTATTAATTTAAATCTGTCTTATTCTAACACAGTAGAAATGATACTTTCTTGCCATCAGTTATTTCATATTCTTCTTTTAAATCTGACACCTCCCAAAATATTACAAAAAATTCCCTGGGTAAGTCACACAAGGACATAAAAAATTAAATTATATATTATGATGTAATATAGGGATCACATGTAAGGAACAGACTTCATAATGGCTCTTGAAATATTAGTACCTCACTACAATCTGGGTACACATTGTCCCACGTGGCATATTCTCTGTGCACTCAGTAATGAATGCTGACATCCTGGACTGTATAGTATCCTCACTCTTGCAGAAGCAAATGCAGTTGCAGTTCCAGATGGTGCTTTTCATCATGCCTTTGATTTTTCGTTCTTCAGAATTGATATTTGCAGATGAAAAGTCAATTAAGGAAGTGGTGATTCTAAACACTGCCTGCCATTGAATAGGTAATGGCAGTAATAATGCACTGCCTGCCCATGAACAAGTGTTTGAGAAACTTGTTTCACTACAGTCTGGGGTCTTTAATACTGATCACTTCAATCGATTTATAATTTGTGGGCAGAGCCAGACCAACAGCATCTGAATTCCTCACCTCCTCAAGTTCTCAGTAATTTTTTGAGCTCTCCCTATTGAGGAGCCGTTGCTAAAAAAAAAAAAAAAAGAAAAAAAAAATCCATGTTTTTATTCAGCTGATCAGCTCTAAAATATGGCTACTTTATATGCAACCATGCCCAATTACCACATTTCTCTTTTGGTGACTGCATTGACTGATACTCTTTCACAGCTTGCAAGTGTTAGACCTAGAAAACTTGGCAGGTTCTCCTTTCTCACCACAGCCTTCTGCAGGCCTTTATTGAACATATTTGTACAGAATCTGTCAGGTTCTTTGGCCAGGGTACAGTTTTCTTCATAACCCAGCCTGGGTGGAGTTGCCTTGGACTTGTTTCCTTGGACAGGAGAAGGAGCCAAGATTGGAAAGACCATCTCTTCTGGGCAAGATAAAGTCACTGTCTCATCGGTGCTGTCCAGGTGAAGTTACATCAGCCTGGAAAAATACATGCCAGGCCAGTCTGGAAACAACAACAACAAACAACTAGCTCTGATAGTAAAGCCAGGGGAGCAAGGCCCTGGAGAACTTAATGACATCAGATCCAAATTGAGCTTTATCCTACTGCAAATAAGTGATTCATAATTAAGGATTACAATTTGTTTTATTAACAAAGATTTTTTTTCTGAACAAATAATTTCTCTTTAAGTTTATGTGCTGTTGATTTTTGAAAAGTAATATCTGTCAAAAATTTTTCAACTTGAAGGAGCTTCAGAGGGCGTTATGCATTGAAATAAAGGATAAGCTTCATTCTGTCCCTATCCTTCAAAAATATTGAGTAGCTCAATGTTGAATTTTATTTAAACTAAATTTTTACCTTTAAACACAGCTGAGTTTAATCACTGAATTTTCTAAGATTTTCTCACAAGGAGAGCTAAGGTCAAGTTGTTTGAAGTAATTCCAAGGAATTTCTGAGAAGTTTAATTCCTGTTCCCATTTCCACCAGAGCTGCAGCCTTGATTATTTTCAAATAACAGTTTTCTTGCTTGTTTTCAGTTTTGTTTGGTATTCTAACAAATAATAGAAAATGAGATGCAGAATGTAAACTGGGATTGGCCGTTGGACTGAAGTGGGATCCTGAGTTTAAATCCAGGTTCTTTTCAGCTTTACACCCTAAACATTTATTCTATTAAGTCCAATTAAAAATAATTTTAAACCAACATGTTTGAGGAGACTTGTGAGGGAGATAGCAATAAAGACAGAAGTGGAACTTCAAAGAAGTGCTTGAATGACCTGAAAACAAGTGAAAGAGAGAGCAGGATGTGAGTAATAAATTTCTTTTGGAACATTGACTTATGGAGATACGTTGAAGCTGGAATTGCTGATAACTGCGTCTTTACTTCTGCATTGGCCTAACTGATCCTATGGTAATATGGAGATACAGCTAATTGACTCGGTTCTGAACTGTAGTAATCACTAGGGAGGAATTGGCAAAGGACACTTAAAAATCAGCGTAGCTTTGTAATACAAATGCTCTAACAATTTTCTCTGAGAAGCATTTATTTCAGCAGTTAAGAGCTGCCTATTTCTGATTGGGTATTTCAGGTACTTATACTCCTTTAATAGTGAATTTCTATTACAATTTAAATTTCCAAAATTGCCCCAGATATGAAAGAAGTATGGAGGGGAATTACAATTTATGCTATTTTATTTGCTGTGCGCATTCTGTTAAGAATGTCGATGCACCTGAAAAAAGTTGCCGTATTTGAAATAAAAGTATGTTGGAGGTGTAGACAAGGAATTTACTTTAAAATCTCTTGAATGCATCTTTATTTTCAGTTGGGCAAGTAGTGAAGTTGGAATTCCAAGAGCAATTTCTGAAAACAAGTAAATGGACTAAGTGTTTCTATTACAGTTGTACTGTTTGAAAAGATTTCTTTCAGCATCAAGGAAAGCTATGAGAGTTATATGAAAGTAACATTTTTTTCTTAAATTTTCTATTTTGGCCTTGAAATTAGCCTCCTACAGCTTGTTCTAATCTATTTCCCAGCAAGACTTAATTGAAATTCTCTATTTTCTGTTTGCTGATATAAGGTGGCTTCCTCTTTAACACAAATATTTTCCTCAGAGGCATCCAACTCGTCCTAGACATCAGAAGTTAGATGGAATTTAGGCTGTCTGGATCTTTCTTTGGTGATGTCTTTTCTTCTCTTTCAAATTACATCTAGTTATAGGGTAGGTTGTTCTTACCATGCCATCATATCTATTCTCTCTGTTACAGTGGAAGTGGAAAAGAGGTGCTAACTTCACAACTTTAATAAGGTGGAATCAATTCCTAGTTCTTGGTTGGCAATAAAATAAAACCCTTCATAATAAGGTTTAAAATAGCAAGCTTGATGAACTCAGTCCATCTAGAGCCATGTTTAAAATAAGAAAAATCTACTATTTCTGTATCAAACAGTGTCATTTAAGTGAAAAAAAATAACATTTCAAAATGAAATAAATCCTTCTGCTCCTCATTTCCTTCCTTGCACCAACAGAATGACTTTGAAATGAACAGAATTGATTGTCTGGGGGCACAAAAACTCAGGTTAAGGACAGAGCTAGGATTTGAATAGGAATTGTACTGCTGAAACTTTTTTGACTGCTCATCCCTAAAAAAGTGACAGTGGATCTCAGTGTAATAAATCTTGGTCCATAGGTAAGAGTAAGCATGCATTTGTTCATCTTTTTTTTTTTTTTTTTGGAAGCTGCCTGAACAAAGAGATCCTGTGAGCTAAAGCTTATGAGTTAGGTTTTTGTAGCTGGACATGCATGTTTGTGTTTTGCAAGTGGATTTCATGTTGGCAGTCTACTTTTCCATTTATATTTCTATTATTTGAAGTAATGTTAGTCTTGTGTACAGAGTGTAGGCATAATAATGCTTCAAAAATTAACTATTTAGGAGCTTCACTTGCATATAAAAAAACTATATGCAATGCTTTTAGCTTACCCTCCGTTAATAAGGTGTTCTTTGTTGCCCTTTTTATATGGCTCCTATTTTCATCATTCAGAGTATTTATTAATGTGAATTTTGTAGCTAGGAGAGTTGGCGTTTTATGTAATCTGTGATGAGGAAGATTTTCCAAAATAGTCCACAGCTACCTGACTAGAGGATACAAATATTTTCTGCAGAAGTGCGCAGCAGTATGCAAAGGAGCAATGGTCACAAATGGCAACACGGGAAGTTCCAGTTAGAATTTAGGAATTTAATTTTTTTTAAACACAAGTATGCTAAATACTGGAATGGGTTGTCCTGGAGATGTTATGGAATCTATGTCTTTAGAGGTGTTCAAGACTCAGCTGGATGTGGCCCTGAGCAACCTTATCTAATGAATTCTGCTTTGAGCAGGGAGTTGAACTAGATGAGTTAGAGAAGTCCTGTCCACCCTAAATTATTCCATGATTCTGTGCTTATGGCTGCCTTAGATATGTGTTTTGTTTATTCTACTTCATAGAAACAGAACTATTTTTAAAAGTTTCCCATTTTAAGCTGTATTTGGGTTTGAGCCAACAACCAGTATTTCTCCATGTTTGGGAGCCAAAATAAATACAAAAATATAAAATAGTAGAAAAAAAAATATTGTGCAGTGTTCAATTACCATTGAAATCTTTTCTGGTGATACTGTGGCACTAGATTTGGAAAATTAAAGCATTGCTGTGAATGATTTGAATAAGTGAGGTGATGCTTACAAATAGATGGTGCTAAATTATTTTCCTAAGGCACGCTTCATTTGTCCAGCACTCTGGGAGGCAGAGCTGGGTCTAGCCTTCATGCCCTCTGAAATCTTTGAAATGGTGAAAAATAAACTCAATGTAAGGCCAAAGGAATTCTGGCAACAAAGCCAAATTTGCTGTAATACAGTACAGCTGTATTCACCCTCTAGTTTTGTAGGGCAGAGTTCAAGGATTGTCACTCCATGAATAAAAACAAAGAATAGGCCGTATTTGATCACAAGAGACTGTAGACACTTACAGCACAGCAGTAGACTCCTAGTATGAGTGAAAGTGACATCTCGTCCCAGTACTGCTTTTGCTGAGCCTTCAGTGAAACAAGCAAACAGTTCAAAACGTAAGATGCCAAGATGAATTTATTTCAAAACAAAAAACGGTTGCTTTATTTAATTTGTGCTTCATTCTTGAAGTTTATTTTTATATCAGCATCTCCACGTTACTTCTGAATGTGTTAATTACTAGTTAATAATCTATCAGCCAGCTGTTGACATCCTTTCTTCAGCTGGAGAAAGAAGTAGAGTGCTCTTCAGCTGAAGATACTCCATTTCACAAAGCCAAGATATATTTTGGAGTTTGGGTGAAAACACAAAAACCCAGTTAATTCATGTTCCACTCACCCCATCACCCATGTTCTTGTGTTCCTTGAATGGGGAAAATCAAACCAGCTGGTAATTTTAACTAACTCTGCATCTATTGTTATCAAAAATACTGTAATGACAGTGGGCCATAGGACACCAAATTTCAGAGGCTTTAATTATTTGTTACTGAAACAAAATTACTTTTTTCTTTTTCCTTTTGGGAAGCAAACTCACATGGTTTTATTTCCCTTTATAAGCTGGAAAAACTGCTGTCCTCAAGTACTGAACAGATACCGCTTTAATGCAACTAGTCCAATGAATAACTTCTGTGTATCTCCTTACTTTTCACCAGTTATTTAGGAATTATAATTGTACTTTTAGTAGATACTATTTGGCCTTTGCAGACTGCTTTGCAATAGTGGTTTCTTAGGAGGATGTCAGACCTAGATCAGAAGGCTTTGATTGAACTTTTGCTGTGAAAATAGAAGTTGAAAACTGAACTTCTTTTTTTTTTTCTTGCAGCTAAACATGAACTAGGTGGTATGAATAAGAAATGGTAGCAAGTGCTTATGAATTCTTCGCTCTCTTCATCTACTCTTCCGTGATTAATTTAAGTGGTGATAAAAGAAAAGAAGGAGGTTGACATAATCTCTGGTAGATCCAAATCTTGAACAGCAATTGTCCAGCTGTATGTTTTGCATATTATTTTCTGTAGCTGCTTTCACGTTTTACAGAAGTGAATTTCAGTTAGGTAACTTAGAGTTAATTTTTTTAAAGCTTCAGTATTTATTTGCTGTTGGCTCTTGTTGTCTATACAATCCAACTAGCTAAACTATGATGGTCCCAGCTGAATTCTTCAGACCAGTTGCAGCTACTTTCTTCTTTCTGAAGAGCTGTCGGTGGCTGGTTCCCTTATGATGCAGCTGATTCATCAAGATGTCTTTAACAGTTGTATGCAAAGAGTCCTTTCCTTAGAGTAATTCTACCACTGCCAGCAGTCTGATGCACTTAATGTAGCACTTCTACATCAAATATGCTTTGCATGGTTTCTCCCACTGATTTTGGCTGTCAACTCAATTTTGTTGAAGAGAACACTTGTGGATCTGTGTGGAATTTCTGCTGGCAAACACAGAGGGAAAGACTGTTATACAGACGTAGCTATAGGTCCCAGAATATTCCATTTGGAGATGGCCTTAATGTAAAAGAATTATGCTACAAATGCCAATATTTAAGAGCAGAGTTTCGGTAACACATGCCAAAAGCTGATACAAATGAATGGAATTAGAAGGCATCTGGTTTATCAGTTGACTCTTTCATCAAGGAAATGCAGGGAAAAAAGGTATTCTGAAATCATAAAATGACAAAGTTATTTGCTCAAAATCAGATTCATTCTTATCACAATATCGTAACAGTCAAGTTCCTGTGACTTCCTTGGTCCATTCAATCATGTTTAATGAATGCTTATCTGAGTGGTGGCTGAGACAGACATATTACTCAGAATGAAAAGGCTTTCTCTGTTAGTTGCTCAAAATACCCGGAGATAAACACAAGTGAAATCTATTCTGCTAATATGCTCCTGAGAGCAGTCCTCTAGTTGCCAAGCTAGTTGGTATGAAGTCCTTTAGACCTCTACTGCTCCAGGCTGGCCCTCTCTTAACTAGACTGGCAGCATGAAGGATTGAGCTCTCCCTGTCCTTTGTTGCTTCACTTCCGCTCATACACTTCCAGAAACTGGTCAGTTATTGTTTTACCAGTTAAAATTCATCCCTCGTTTCCACTGATTCTGGAATGCACACAGCCCATGAACGGGAATGTGGTTTAGTCATATGAAGTGTGGCATCTGTGTTGTTGCTTTAGCAGAGTTATTTTCCCTTAAAAACATGCAGCTAAATAAAAGTGAAGAAGGAGATTTGTCTGCCTTGCTCTTTACTGCTCTTTGGGTCAGGGTGTACCTTCAAGAAGAAGGGGAGAAGAGCGCTCTTGCTGAGATTGGCTGGGCCCTCCCGGACTAGGGGGACTTCAGCTGTGAGGAGGGAAGGAATAGTAAGGAAGGAGCTTACAGAAGGGGTAGACAATAGATAAGAAGAGCATGGAGTAGACCCTGTAGCTCCATCTCCATTGAGGGAAAGAAATATTGTCTCCCTTCTTTACTGCATGCAGGGGGAAACCTGGTGCCAGAGGCTGAGGGAAAGGCTGAAGTCCTCAGTGCCTTTTTTGCCCCACTTTTTCATAGATCTTGGTGCACCCAGTCCCCAAAACTGGAAGTCAGGAGTGGAGTGCATAATGAAGCTCCCTAATCCAAGGGGAAATGGTCACTGACATTTCATACCACTTAGACACACACAAATCTATGGGTCCATATGAGATCTACCCAAGGGTGCTGAGGGACTTGGCAGGGGTATTCACTGAGCCACTCTCAATCCTTTACCAGCAGTCCTGGCTGACTGGGGAGTTCTCAGCTGATCGGAAGTTAGCAAATGTGATGTCCATCTACAAGAAGGACTGGAAGGAGAAGCTCGGGAGCTACAGGGCTCTCCACCTACCTTCAGTGTCAGGGGAAGTCATGGAGCAGATTATCTTGAGTGCCATCACGCAGCATGTAGAGGAGGTCAACCAGGCTTTTAGGACCAGCTGACATGGGTTTATGAGGGGCCGGTCCTGCTTAACTAACCTGATCTCCTCTTATGAGGAGGTGACTCACTTCCTGGATGAGGGAAAGGCTGTGCATATTGTCTACCTTCAAGAAGGCCAAGTGCTTGGTCCTGCACTTGGGTCACAGCAACCCAAAACTGCCTGGAGGAAAAGGACCTGGGGGTGCTGGTCGACAATCAGCTGGACATGAGCTGGTGGTGTGTGCCCAGGTGGCCAAGAAGGCCAATGGCATCCTGGCTTGTATAAGAAATAGTGTGGTCAGCAGGAGCAGAGAAGTGACCATTCCCATGTACTTGGCACTANCAGCAGGAGCAGAGAAGTGAACATTCCCATGTACTTGGCACTAATGAGGCTACACTTCAAATCCTATATTAAGTTTTGGGCCCCTCACTACAAGAAAGATAATGAGATGCGGGAGCGTGTCCAGAGAAAGGCCACAAAGCTGGTGAAGGGTCTGGAGCACACGTCTTATGGGGAGCAACTGAGAGACCTGAGGGTGTTTAGCCCGGAGAAAAGGAGGCTCAGGGGAAACCACATTGCTCTCTACAACTACCTGGAAGGAGGTTGTCGTGAGGTGGGTATCGGTTTCTTCTCCCAAGTAACAAATCATAGGACAAGGAGCAATGGACTTCAAGTTGTACCAGGGAAGGTTTAGATCAGATATTAGGAAAAATATCTTCACCGAAGGGATTGTCATGCATTGGAAGAGACTGCCCAGGAAAGTGGTTGAGTCACCGTCCCTGGAGGTATTTAAAAGGCATGTAGATATGGCACTGGGGATGTGGTTTAGTAGCAGACTAGATAGTATTCTGTTTATGATTGGACGTGATGATCTTAAAGATCTTTTTCAAACTAAATGATTTTATGATTATATGGGTTTTTTCATAAATTCTGTGGGGACTCTGCAGTATTTGTCACCATCCAGACCATCACTGAAAGGATCCTATACTTTTGAGTGAACTAGAGGAAAAGGACCCCCCCTGTCAAGACAGGGTGGTGTGGACAAAGATGTTATTTTTTAAATTTTATGTTCATGTTCTTTTATTCTGTTCTGTCTTATTCTCTAGTTTAAAAAATGCATTATATCTGTTTATTTACTTCTACTACTGGCTTTGACTTTAAAAGATCTCTTGGTGGTTTTGATATGCTAGCTATAAAGAAAAGGTCTAAACGATCCCATCTGAAAGCTATTGCTGTTTTGGGATCCCATTTAAACTTTCTAGTTTGAAGGCTTAAATCAAATCAAGACCGTTTGTGACCATATTTGGCTGCTTATGAATGAGCCACAGTATCAATCAAACTGGAATCAAACCCAGTTGAATTCAATCTTGAATTAGAATTAGGTCTTCAAATTAATGTAAAGTATAACTGAGAGATACATAGATACAATTGTGTGTTAAAAAAAAAAAGAGGTTGAAACTACAGTAAATTAAAAGAGATTTTGCCTAACTTTTTAATCCAATTTTGAGACTGATTAAGAACTTCCATACGGAAATCAAATTGCCATATTTGTATTAAATACTGTAAGTCTTTCTTTCTTCTTAGACATGAATACTTGGTCGAGACCAGGAGGCCATCTTTTCATTTATGCTTAGTTCTCCAAAGTTAGAGTTTTGCAGACTACATAGCTTAAACACATGTAGCTCACTGTCAATCAGAGGTTGTCACTTTTTACTAAGTGTCTTTATGAAGCTCATTAGAGGGGTTTGAAGTCTGTTGGCTTTTCTTCCTGGTTTCTGCTATTTGGAGCCTTGTCGATATTCACAGTTGCACACCGACAACAGTTTTGTACACTGGAACTAAAACAAGTTAGGATGTAATTTAGATAAGGAGGGAACTGCTGCCCTTTTCCCTGTGCTGGTACTGTACTGCTGAAAATGCCAGAGAACTGAGTTTTCTAGAAGCCTTGAAGTCTTCTGGAACCTGGCAGAGTTGCCTTTGGAAAATTGTGACGGTTTCCTGGCTGAATGCTTTGATTTGATCAGTCTTTAGATAAAGGAAGGGAGGCACATGTTTTCCATCAGTTTTGCTTGTACACTTCTTTCTATAAAGGGAAGAGGCATGAAGTGTTTGGCTTAGGGCTTTATGTTCCGTCTGCAGACAACTGCAGATGCTCAAATCACCTCCTAAATCATCTTCACAAATTGGGGAGTTTGGCCTCTTGGCAACTCTAGTCATTAGAATTTCTCTAAAAATTAAAGGAGGGCAGGTTGGGGTGATACCAGAGAATCAGTATGTGCTTCTCTAGAGAAACTTTGAATATCAGTCTGCAATTACAGAGAGAGAGAGAGAGAGAGAGAGAGAGAGAAAGAGAGACAGAAGGAAAGGAGAGAAAGGAAAGAAAGGAAAGAAAGGAAAGAAAGACTGGAAAGAAAGGAAAGAAAGAATGGAAAGAAAGGAGGAAAGAAAGGAAGAAAGGAAGGAAGAAAGGAAGGAAAGAAAGGAAGAAAGGAAGGAAGAAAGGAAAGAAAAGAAAGGAAAGAAAGGAAAGAAAGAAAGGAAAGAAAGAAAGGAAGAAAGGAAGAAAGGAAGAAAGGAAGAAAGAAAGAAAGAAAGAAAGAAAGAAAGAAAGAAAGAAAGAAAGAAAGAAAGAAAGAAAGAAAGAAAGAAAGAAAGAAAGAAAGAAAGAAAGAGAGTTCATTTAGTATCGCTCTACCCTCTTGTTCAATGACATATTACATAGCTCTCATATAATATTACTTCACGATTTAGCTCTTGAAGTAAAATGATTGTGTGCAAAGTCCTGCTTTTTTCCTGAGAAGTTAATTTCAGCCCTTATGATAGGACAGATGTCTGAAAATCTGTTGGGAATAAAAATTTATGTTTTGAGAATGGGAAGAGAAATAATAACCCAAAGTGTCCTAGTCTAGTGCTGGTATCATAAGTTTGGGGAGAAGCCAACAATGCCACAGTTCTGTAAATATGATAGGTCTAAGAGTGATCAGGGAATATTAAAATTACATGTACCTAGGAATGAAAATCCAATTCTCCCTCACCACACCAAGAAGAAGACGAAACACCAACTTGTAGCCTAAAGGGTTATTCTGTTGTGAAGTCATTCTGTGTTGCTATGAGTCAAATTTTTTTAGATGGATATACAAGATGTTTCTTACTTTATGTGCTGTTCCTCCAGAAAGCATTAAATTGAAAGTTTAAAACAAGTTTCTCTGTAATTTTGAGTAAAGCATATATGTTAGTTAGGTGTCCTGGTGTAATTCCAAATAGAAAATTACATTTCCAGCCCAACATAGCTAAACAAAAAAATAAATTTGTAGCAATTTTTTAAAATCAAGTTCATATTTATCCTCTACCCTAATTCTGCAGTGTGATTAGCTGATTAATATTAAAACTTCATATTTTTATACTAACAAGCAAAAAACCCCCCAAAAAACCTTGTAAGCTTTTCACCTATGGGTCCTGTAGATGGCGAATACTACTATAATTCTCACATTTAAAGGGAAAAATACTTGCATTTTTTCCTACTCATGCACTTTTTTACTACTGCAATTGTAGGTGTTGCAGCTGATGATAATGCTAAACTAGTGGAAAAACAGTCATATTGGCAAACAGTTTAGTTTTTTAATACATTGGATTTCCAGGAGACTTCACCTTTAAGAAACTTTTCAGTTACTTGCTATTAGCAAATTAAACAGCCCTATATTGTTATATTGTCATAGTCCATTACTGAACATATGATTGCAAGATAATACATTCTGATCTCCTCTTTTTTACTCTTTTCCCAGTGAAAAGGCAGAGTCTGAAGGTTCAGATCAATGCAACAGATGACACTGTTTGCATGAGGTATCTTCGACCAAGTCAAAACACCAAACTAGAAGGTTTTGTCCTGGGCTATGGAAGCAACTTCTTTTCTAATCAGTACATTCCTTTACCTTCAGAAGGCAAGAACTATGTAACAGAACTTGGTAAGACATATTTTCTTTGCATGCCATTGTTGTAACGAATTATGGGAAGAGTGAGGAGAATATGAACCTTTGCTATTATTGGGTTGTTGCTCAGGATTTCTTTGTATTTGTTTAAGATTGTCTTGAAGAATTCCAGATGAAAGTGGAATTAGGAGAACCTTCAAAGAGAAAAAAGGGTTTTTGTTGTTTGAAAAGGTTTGTTACTGGTATTTATTTTGAGGATTTTTATTGTACTAAGAGAGTGTATTATATTGAGCACATCACAGATCAAATGGGGTGGTTTATCTAAAGTTGCAGTTATAGAGTAGAATACAAAGACTTGTCCAAGTTTTTGACAAATAATGTAAGAAGCAGTGAAACAGTCTTGCGAACTGTGTGGTTGATTTGCTTTGACAGAGACGCATCAAAATCATACCTTTTCTGGCAGGGACCTACTCCAGTTCTACATGTTACAAAATAACCTGTAACATCCATGTCAGAAGTTACCAATGGAATTCCATGAGCTGTTGCGTGGAAGAGATTAAACCACGTCAAGAATGTTAAATACTGTTGCCCGGAATAGGGAGAAATAATAAATTATTAAAACATTGGCATACCAAGATTTGACCTTTTGAGAAGTCAGTTCAATCTCTAAGGACTTTCCTTTTGCTTTCTTTAAGTTTTTCTAGCATGAAATGTATCTGGGCTATTCCCATCGTTGTAATGCCAGTGATCTTGGTGTAAAACGAGGGGGAAGCCAAGATACATAAGCATAGAAGTCTTTTTGTTGAGGTCAGTTCAGGCCATTGTGGGTGTCTGGTCCAGGCTGAAAACTACAGAATGAAAAATGAAAAAAATAAGACACAGAACAATTAACATATTAGGGACTTTGATTAGATTACTGTGGCAAAGCTTGACTTTTCCTTTCATGAGTTTTTACTCCTGAGATCTCTCTGTAATTCTACCCCTAATCCAATGTTTTACTTCATAACCATCACTTAAGCTGTGTCTGACTTACCTGATTTATCCCAAGTGTAACTTTTGAATCAGTTCACTAAGAATGTTATACAGGATTTTCTGTAATATATGGAAATACATATATATGTGCATTAGGCATAATAAAGCCTGTGTAACTGTACTGCATGAATTGTGAGGATTAGTACTGTTCAGATACTCTGAGATCTTCAGGAAGAGGAAAAAAGACTGAATTTAACATCATGTGTAGGCCATTTGCACTTCCTATTTAATAGCAGTTTTAGTACCTAATGTTTTGCAAAATTGAAAACAGAAAGGTCAACGTCACCTGGAACTTAAGGGTTTTTGGTATTTTGTAACCTTAAAGTTAATAGCTAATGCCTGGAAACTGTAGGTGCTTCTCTTTAGCTCTACAGCACATCAGAGCTGTAGCCACATGCATACCCATTAAAGCCTATCATTGAGCACTCTCAGTCTTGAAGCAATGAACAAAGATGAGAAACCCCACAATGCATACAGCCTGGAAGAAAATGATCATTTGACCTTCCCAACAAAGAGTACAGCAGAATGAAGTGCCTTGCAAATATTTCTTTGATTTAGCTTTGTATTCCTGGTTTTGTTAACAGAGCAGCATAATCAGTATTCTGTTTGGAATAATTGCCTTCAGTTGGAACTGGAATATGGGAGATGAAGTAATGATTAAATTTTTTTTTTTTTTTGAATAAGTGACACAATGTACTGAATAATATGTATTTCTAAGGCCCATGACTTCTGTATTTCCAACCCAGTGAGAGTGTTTATTAAGATAAAATTTATTGTCAGCTTTTCTGCAGGGTCAGACACCTCTTATGATCCTGTTAACAAGAAACTTGAAGTCAGCAGATTTATTAATTTATGAAATTATTTGTGTATAGATACATGTATTTTAAAAGAAATAGATAAGAATATGATATTTCCCAGGGTTTTCAAGGAAGATATATGGCTTTGTAGAAAGCGTAACATCCACCTCCATTTCTTCCATTAAAATATTCAGCAACTCCCTACAGTTATTCTTACGTTAAAATATGTGTTTTTCTTTTGCCATTTATGTAGTAACCAAGACGACAATTGCAAGACATTATCCATAAATTGGAATCTGCCTGCAGAGAGCATGTACAAAGGAAAAAGGATTCTGTTGGATTTCCTGAAGTTGTAATGAATTCATGCTGGCTCAAAACACTCTTGAGCAACTTCATGCATTGATAGATAGATTAATTTGAATCACAAGTGAAGGGTAAATGACAATGATGAGGCAGCACCAAAGTTTTTTTCAAAGAAGTTTGTATCTTTATCAGGATTCCAGATGTGTTTTGCTCTGAGTGTACTTTATGAGCTTACTTGACAGTAAACATTATTATTGGTCATGGAAGCTATTCAGACAATGTCAAATGATATCCAAATGCAAATTCAGCTAGACTAATGAGAAGGTGAATAGGCCCATCCAAGAGTTCTGGGATTGACTTAGACCTTTATCTAAATTTGTTCAGTCTGCCTGACTCATAAAGAAGGAGTATTTACTTGAGAAATTTGTGTTAGTTTTTTCTAGCTTGCCTAGGACGATTGCAAGCCAGCCTTCTAGAGACAGCTGATACTGTTTAAATAACCCAAAAAATCGGGTGGAGACAGAAAAATTTTGTAAGAATGAACAGTAATTACTTGAAAGAATGAATAAAATCGATTTCCCTTTAGGTTTCTAAAACCAGCTCAGAGTTGGGCAATGTTTTTTTTTTTCCTTTTTTAAACAAGATTGCACAGTGTAAGAGGAGAACATATTGGTAATTCTGCTTTATAGCAACCATAAGAAGCAACAGGCGAATTTTGCATGTATGTATATGTGACAGAAGAACGCACGCAGAATCAGTCTGGAGGAGAAAAGACAACGCAGGAAGAACCGTGCCTCGCCAACACCGCCTATGGAGACTTTCTGCTGTGCCTTTTGCAACCGGCCTTGCCTATCTCGCATCGGCCTCTTTAGCCATCAGTGTGCTTGCAGCAAGCGTGGGTAGAGCCCTTCCCAAATCTTCATTCATGAAGCCTAGCCATGATGATGATGAGTAATTACACCTTGAACACATTTTAAAAAACGTAATTCAGGGATCTGTGCTAGAGCAGTCCTTAGCTAAAAGATCTTTCTGTGCAGTTTCTTATACCTGATCAATTGCCAGGAAAGTGCAGGAGTATTGGCTAAATGCTTTCCATGATGCCAAATAATGTGAATATTCATTCAGCATTATGTTGCTTTCTGACAACTTCCAAGAAAACCAGATTCTCATTGCTAATGTTAACTGACCCTGGTGGAATGGGGGACCCGGAGGAGGTCAGCAGATGCCCCTGCATCTAAGCAAGTGGATTGACCAGCAGCAGGTTCATTCATGACAGCCTCTTTTTCCCACTTCTCTGGTTTTCCCCGGTGATTTTTACACTATGATACTTTTGATCCTCCCCTTTCTCCACCTTTGGCCTCTGCATTTAACAACATCCAGTAATAACTCTTTAGCAATCCCTAAATGTAGATTAAGGAATTTCAGTCTGAAGCTAAAAAATACTTAGTTTTGATTTCTGAATTCACTGGTCTATGAATTTTAATGATGCATTTGTAACACTTTGTTTTTAAATTTATTCTTAGTTTGTTTTTAAATTTATTCTTAGTTCATCGGTCAGTTCATTCTGGCATTGTTTTGCTTTCAGCTGCATTTCTGTATTGTCAGAACCTTGAACTGAATAGTATGCTTGGACAATAGCAGAATTTGCTGGCACTTGTAGTGCATGTTAGTTGCCTGCTGCCACTGATTTGATAGCCTAGCTCATGGCACATGGAAATAAGGGTCCTCCTATATAAGTCTGATATGTCAGTGGCATATGTTTTTGTTAAATTCTGGTTGTTTTAATAAGATGTTGAGGTGGAGAAGAGAACCTTCTTTCTTTCAGTAATTTTATTCATTAATATTACAGAATCTTAGTCAGTCAGTTGTTTCTCTTACAATGACACCAAAGTGCTGGTTTACTTCTGTGAAACTCTGCAGTCTTCGAAATGTTTGTTCCATGGTAAATTGTAGGTGTACCTGTGCTGGTAGTGTGCGTGTCTTTTGGGCTGTCTGGATGAAAAGAAACACGAGTAACTGAAGGAGTTCGGAAAACTATTTCACCTGACTGGTAACAGTTCATCAGGCTTAGTAGCCTTGATGTTTAAAAGCTAAAACAAGATGACAATGCTTCTGTCTAATATTTTTGAGAAGAGGGAAGAAAAGGTATAAGAATATGTACTGAACACATATGCATGTCCCTACTGCATGTATTAAATGCTATAGATACAAATACTCTTGCTTATAATATTACATATATTATAATTATATATATTATAATAATATATAATACTATAAAATAAAATACTAATGTCTTAGATGAATGACTGTACTTCCCTTCTGCTTTAAAAACCATTTGGTTGGGTGTAAGGGCCCACAGGAGTGCTGTGCTTTCATCCAAAGTGGCCTTGCTTTATTCTCCTGTGGACGTTTAAACTTGAAAGTGCAGTTTCACTGATGTTTTGGTGCCTCTGAACTGAATGGTCAAAACAGCCTATGTTTGGGGAATTGCACCGCTAAGAATTAGGCTTGGATTTGTTGGCTAGCACTTCTCTGGTACACCTGGGAATTTTCCTATAGCATTTTGTGGCTAGAGGATTGGAGGTGGTCACCATTTGGACTTTATTTCTTACCTGAAAGGAACTCTTAGCCAATATGTTTGTTATTCTAGCATTGATAAATGCGGATACAGATTAATGAGTTCAAATGAGTACATTTATTAAGCTAGTCTTATAGTAGCAGCCTTCAAAGAACGTGTTAGTAATCAAGGAGCCAATAAGATTTTAATAGGTAATTTGCAAATGTATTTCAAACTGACCTTGTTAAAGTCTTCATTGTTTTGTAGGGATTCCTCATTTGTGAGCCTCTGGATCCTTACAAGGCAGGGGACAGACAGATGTATCTTGCATCTGTACCATATATGTCTCTTTTATATACTGATGAATGTTTAAATGGTTTCTGGAGGTAGATGCTGGATTTGTGTATCTGCATCCAGATATTTCAACATCAATCTTAATTATATAACTCTTCCTTATCTTACTAAATACAGTTCAAAGAAAAGAAGAAATACTGAGTTGCAAACAGGATTGTTCTGACTCTGTGATGTGATTTGCTTTTACTTGAGGTTATAATTTCATTTTAGAAATGCACTTTTCTTTTTTAAATATATTGCAGTGTAAGTAGTTGATACATTCTGTGAATCATAATGACATGCGGCCGAATATGTTTTTATGGCTGACAGTTACCTTTTGCTGCTTTCTCTTATTTCTGCAATTTATCTTTTAAGCATTAAGATGAACTAGCACAAGCTAAATTAAGAGTTTATTTAGGTTTTGGTATTTCGGAGCATGATCTTTTTCTTTTCCTGTGTTGCTCATCTGTCGCCAAGATCCCTGCTTCTTACAGATATGAATTTGTAGAATGGATTATGCATTTATAGATATCATAAAAGAACACAGATTATTACTAAATAGTTCTTGCAGCTTGGTAGAGTTTAATACATAAATGAGACAACGTTTTAAGGCCCTAAAAGTGAATTGAGTCATAATGGCATCAGATGATTTCTTGGTTGTGATGATGACTGATGCATATAATTCTCAGCAAGAAGACTGAATCAGTGTGAAAACTCAGTGGTCTTCCGAACTTATTAAAAGAAACATTAAATTGCAGTGGCATACTAAGAAAGAGCTCTCATTTTTAAACCTGAATCAGGATTCGTCATGTGACATTAAACAAACTGTCTGCATTTCTTGATTTCAGATGCCTTGTATATAGAATGTATATTGAAACCATTTAAAAACAACAATTAAACAATTAAAATATACCCATAGTATGAGTTTCCAATAATTTTGATGCATTAAAAACAATAAAGTAGAGTTGAGGGTGGTTTTCCCTGCACTGGCACTGCCTTCTCAGAATTGCTTTAATCAAAACATTTATAATTTTTAACTCCATAATGGATAATGGGTTGAGCATTCACTGAATATTTGACTTTTTCTTATTAATTAGGTCAATAGGTTTATCCCTGTTTCAAATAAATAACGCATCTGTACTAATTGCTTTTGTCTTCATTTACAGATGCAGAGCCGCGATATTTGGTTTCAGTAAGACCAGCACGTATTTCAAATAACAAGAAATCTTGTTCAGGTATTTTAACATTACTGTATCTCTTTCTTAAAGTATTTGAAAGATGACAGAACTATCTTTTATATGACTTTAATATGGAGATGACTCTCAGGACCACTGGAGTGTTGCAAAAAATAAACCTATGCCCCATCCCTGGGAACACTCAAGGTCAGCTTGCATGGGGTTATAAGAAACCTGATCCAGTTCAAGGTGCTCATTGCAGGGAGCTTGGACTTCTAAAAGGACTTTTTTAAAAGGGCATTTAAAGGTCCCTTCCAACCCAAACTATTCTATGAATCTGTGATCTTTATATTATTTATTTTCTAAGTCCAGTAACTGCTTGGGATTAATTTCTTCTTGCTCTTGGGCAGAAATGAAACAATCTGTCTGGAAAGATTTTGGAAAGTGATTTACCTTGCAGATGCAACATATATATAACTATATATGTAGATATATATATAGAGAGAGAGATCTCAAAACCCAAAAAAACAAAAAAATGGCCCCTGCACTATTTGGACATTTATTAATTTTTTCATCTACAGTCTACAGAAATGGATTTGTGGAACAAGATTCAGATAATTGACTTTACAGCCCAGCAAAGGTGTAAGAACAGCTAATGGTTTAATGCTAGCTGGGTATAGGGCAAGTCTGTTTGCAGTGACAATAGTTGAACTGGACAAATTACCAAGATTGTGGTGAAGTCTGAGTTGCTGCAATTTTAAATTTACAGATGAAGACTGGTGCATTTCTAGAAAAGACATTGAGTTCAAACCATGATTAATACAGAGGAATTGTATGGTTTATATTAATATAGCTCAGAATAGACGATAATCAAGGTAATCCCTGTTTTTACAGTGTATAAGTGATTGCTAATGACATGACAAAAATCATAATCAAAGTTACATATAGGTCCTCCCAAAAATCAGTTTGATTTCAAGATATTTGAGAGCCTGTTTTTTTTCTTTTCAATAAAACTAACATATTTTCCATGATTCCTCAAAAACAGATCAAAAAAAGGTGTTTTGCTATAGGTAGCAAATCTGCCAGATAATTTGGTGAATGGGCAAGCTTTTGGGGTTTTTTTCTAAAAAAATTCTGAAATACTGTCAAAACTGGTCCAGAAAACAAGAAAATTATTTGGACATTTGTCCTTATGGAAGTACCTTATGTTCCACTGTCTTTCAAAGCATGTCAGCCTTGCTCTTAAGCATAGACTGTAGTTTTGCTTTGTCTTGGGGGCTTTGTGGCAATATATTCATCACCAATAAAACATAAAACCCCACGTGGTTAACATTTCTAAATGTACACACATGCGTTGGTTGAAAGCACAAATCAGACTCTCACTGGGCCTTGTTAAGTGGCAAGATAACAGAGTTAAAAAGGCGAAAGAAGAAAATTAATCAGATCTGTTTCACAATAGTGAGAAATAGCACCATTGGATCAGAGGGTTATAAACTTTCAGGGAATGTGTGGTCACTTTTACTGTAGAAAGTATTAATTATCTATGGACATGTTTGCTGCATTGCTAAGAGACCTGCCAAGAAGTTACTATTTCTGTCACACCCAAAGAGAGACTTCCTGATGTCCTCAGCTCTGTGTCATACCTTCTGTGATACGGGCCAAGACAGCCAGAGCTTTGAATTTGATCTACATATAGCTTATTCTTATACTAAGCATACTCAAACCACCGACTGCTCATTTCAAAAACTAGGTTTAACTGGAATATTAGGTTGAAAAATGAGATCACAGACACTGTCTCTGCCCCTTTTGTACGTCATGTATTAGAAATGGTGACCGTGAAAAAAAGAGAACTGTTCTATCTTTCCCTTCAAACTTAGAAGAGGTCTTTGTTTACTTTATTATCCAGCTGCAACAAACTTCACCTTCATAATGCAGGAGAGATAAATTAGCTATATGTGTTTCTCATGTAGGTCGGACCAAGACACAAAAGCCTCTGCAGCTGGTAGTTGGCACTCTCACCCCAACCTCTGTATTTCTGTCGTGGGGCATCTTAGTCAACCCTCAACGTGACTGGACGGCAACAAGTAACTGTGCTAGTGACAGGTAACATAACAGGAAAACTTTTTTTTATTACTATCATAATTTAATTCAGTGTAGCTCTCTACTGTGGCTAAAATAAGTTTTAAAGTGGAAATTAAAATGTTGGAAACAATAGTTCTGAATGTGAAGTTTTCTCACTCATTTAGTGCTTTGCAAGTCTTCACTTGTCTTGAGTCCAAATTCAGTCAGACATCTACATGCTGAAGTATGAATTTTGCTATTTCACACTACATCCTATGGTTCTTAAACCAGTGGCCTTGACTTTACCTTCAGTTAAATTTGAATCAGTTGGAAGAAACTTTGTTAAATCATAGGAAATTCTTTTCTTTAAAGTTGGCTGAATAAAAGAAATATTTTGTTGAGCTGTGATAGGGGAATGATGCCTTATTTTAATGCTTTCTGTTTAAAGCTTCTGATTTCTGTTCCCTGTATTTGATCTTATCACTAAAACTACTTTCCTGATATTGATACAGAACAGCTTTCATTAATTTTCTATTGTAAGTAAAATAATATGTCTTCTCCTGTAACATTTTTTGTTTGCTGCAATTATATAATGGATGATACAGTAGATGGGGAGCTCACGAAGACTCACCAACTACAGTTTCAAGAGAAGTCACAGTGCTGGGGAACTTCTCAACAAACTGTACTTTTACATTTTAGGCAACTTCTGACAGATGAATAAAATTCATCCTTTGCAATTATTTAAATTGTTAGTACAGATATTTTCCTTGCTTTGTCATTTTGGTGCTCTCTTTGTATTCTTCCTTTTGTGACAGAAGAATTTTTTTTCTTCATTTACATTATGTGAAGTTCTGTTTAACTCAACAGTGTTTTGTAAAACCAACAAGAAATGTTGTGCAGCTGTGTTTGGGACGCATCTATATCTAGTTTGCTACTGTTACCTTTTGGGGATTTAAAGAATTCTTTTCATTTTTCCCCTGTGTAATATTTGTCTAACTACTGTTTAATTTAGACTTGAATCTTCTTACTTTGGTGTTCATCATGAAACTCCCACTGATGCCATTAAACTGGATGTCAAACATAGATTATATGAAAGAAACCATCTTGTGTAACCAATATGGCCTTTTTTCTTAACTCCCAAAAGCTGTGGACTAAACCTTTTCAACCTTCTAAAATTTCTCCTAAACAAATTCAGATCTTCATCACCAACCAGAATTTCAAACACTGTTGAAGAAAACAACACAAATGCTTATTAGTAAATTGTAGTTTGATTGGAATTTTTTTTTCAGTAGAAATAAAAGTTGCTTTAGGCTTAAATTTTGCTCTTTCAGTCAAGAAAGAAGCAAAATATTTTCCTACTGTGAGAAATCAAAGAAATGAACTGATCAGGGAGGAGCCTGTAAAGAGTTCTGTGCATATAATAATTTTAGCACCAGTTTTGCTGAGGAACTCATCTACTTTATATGCTGTGTCAGCACTAAGTTACAGCACCCATTATACGGTGAGAAGGAAGAGCACTTTAGAAGAATCCTACATCCTGTACTAATCCACCTAGAAATTCAAGGCATATGGTATCCACCACAATGCCTTCATCAGCTTTGGGTTTTCTCATCAGTAGCTGAATTTTCTTGGTTGTCATTCATTGAGTCAAAGTTTGGACAAACACTTTAACATACTATGGAATGTTTTCCAGTTAGTGCAGCATGCTACTGGTGTCCTGTTATGTTTAGAATATATTCTGTATGTTTGCTGCTGAAATCTAAGAGACCCGCTTTTGTCGTGCCGTTGTGTCAAGTAATTGTACATTGGTTTTTAGTGAGGTGGTTTTAGTTCAGTCAACTGATTCCTCTCAGGAAATACTTTTAATGAGCCCTCCATTTTATTGAGGTGTTACCAGGCTGTACTAAAGTACTGCCCATGCATTTCCCTGTTGCCCCCATAAAATGACTTTCCTGTAAGAGTTGTATCATTCATTTTGTTTGAATATCTCCCTGTACTTCAACTCTAAAGATACACTGACCCTCAGGAGTAGCTGGTTTAAAAACACAGAAATCAGGTTACAAATTATCATATCAAAGTATGGGTATATAGTTATGAGCAGATTTTTATTTTGCAATCAAACAGAGCAATAAAGTTAATGAAGACAAAAAGGTCACATAAGTGGTGCTCTTACTTTCTTTACATTTTCTGGACCAAACTGTTTGTGATCTGTATAAATGATGAGAACAGTTTTCCATGAGACCATGGTGTGCATATCTGTAATTCCCAGAGAGAATATGTCCATATATATTTCAAGTCAATGTATAGGACAAAAACTATTAATGATAATAAATTGAATGGCAGTTGATAATGTCTGATAAGAAAAAATTAGGAGGTAGCCCACTCTTAACAAGTTAGCGTTATGTTAAAAGTACAAGTCTTAAAAAAAACAGGTCATAGATTCATCAACATTTCTGTCTATTGCAGGGGAAGTCTATTCACTTACTAGATCCTTTTTCATCTGGTGCGTTCTCCTTGCTGTGACATGTTGCAATGTCCTGTTAATCATCCTCAAGGTTGCTGTCAATGACTGACCTCTAATCTTTGACTTTGGCATTACGTGGCATTTAGGACCTCCTAACTCAGTTCTGTCAGTAAATATCCCACTGAGTTTTCGAATAGTAACTCTGTATGACCTGAAATGGAATCACTGTTCTTGGCCTCAGATTTTACCATCCCTGGGTGAATGTTAGGCTTTTGTACAAATGTTACATAATGTAAGTTATTTGAATGTGTAACTGACTTAGGAGATGAAAACCACATGGAATAGCACAGATCTGCTGGCCAAGATTTTCTCTGGTGTGAGTTTGATCTCAGTGGGATATTCCTTAGAAGATCTGTTTTTTGTAAGCAAATGAGTTTTGAGTGAGAGGTGCCATGATCTCAAAGGACATTGGGATCTTTTACTGCTTCAGTGAAATTTTTGCTTGATTCTTGAGGGCACAGGGTGGTTTTCTGTATATACAAAGTCCTTTTTAAGAAACTCCAGAGTAGAAAAAGTTCCTGTGACATTTTTCAACAACATCCTTTGAGATTCTCTAGAGATTAAGGGCATAAGCCAACATAGTGCTATGTATTTCCTTCAAGATAACCCCAAATGCTAATTCCTTATATTCATTGCCATTTTTGTTGACTAAAGTTCTTTGGAAGGTCAAATTTTGAAGCCTCCTTGAAATTACTATTATCTCTGATCAAAACCTTATGAAGTGACTTATCTCTGCCAGAGCCTTAGCAGTAGGAGGAAAAAACAAACAAAACAAAACAAAATTACCTAAACCAAAAACTCAAGTGATTAGTTTTATGTAACTGATGAAAGCTCCGTAACACCAGAAAGGTTCCACTATGTGGAGTTAACTTTCTAAGCGTCCTCTGTTTTCTGACACCAGTGTGGGATAGTTGATGAAGGAGGGTGGCAAAGTCATGATAACCTGTACACAGCCATGTTCAGTTCCTCTTTTTATTGTTTCCAAGAGAGTGGAGAGACTTGTTTCATCTCTACCTTTCTATATTCAAACAAACATTAGTGGATGGAGCTGTCATAGTAAACATACTGGGGCAATCTTTACTGTCCAGTTAGTTCTGAAAAAGAGAGACTACTCCATAGATATTTGTATTTGCTTTGATTAGAACAATTCTCAAGATCCTAAAATGAAGCCAAGGGTCAAAAAAGGTGGACTCTGATGTTCAGTTCTTTAGGAGAGAAAGTCAGGGATAGGAACAGAAAATATTTTTTCTCCATGTTAGATGAAAGCATGGTGTGTAGATCCAGTAAAATATAATATTCTATTGGGTATATTCTATAGAAAAACAAACCTGCTTTCAGGCACAAGCAAAACAGGCATTTAAAACCTGAAGTTATGGTTTTTTAAAGTTAAGAATGTTGACAAATTCACACTGACATTGTTCAAATTCGTTTGCCCAAGATTTAAATGTCCTAATATTGTACTTGCAACTAGTGCAAATTCTGTATTTCATTTGGTTTGTATCTGAAGCTTTAAAAAAAATAGAAAGATAGTCAGGAAAAAACATAGAAGAATCCATACTTAGTCTTTACACTGTATAGTACGTAGAAGTAGGGTTTCAAAAACCCCAAAATCAGAAATATATGTTCCTATCTCCTTCTGTGCCTGTCTCCAAATCTCTGTCACTATGCAGCTGCCAACTTAATCATACTTTGTATTGCAAGTGTCATACAAAATGTCTTTTAAACTTAGCAGAATTTCTTAAGGAAAACATATAGCAGCAAATGCCCTTATAGAGTTTCGGATGCTTTTGAGTTACTGCTGTGGGAGAATATGGTAAAAGCTTGTTTAAACATGGAATGATTTGTTACTGTTCAGCCTCTCTGTCTTCAGATCCTCTCACTCCTCAATTTTTTTCAGTCCTTCCACTAAAAAATTTACATGAAAAAAGTGAATGTTAGTGATCATGTAAAAGTAAAAACTAAATCAGAAAGTGCTTTGCAGACTTAACTGGTGACCATCATTGATGTAATTCTTTCCATCTTTTTATATATGTCTCTATCTGTTACTTTAAAGTAATCTTGGCAATGAAAAAAGGAAATAAGATAATCAATGCCACATGCCAATTTGTGAAACACTCAGTATCTGAAAAATCATAGTTCGAACCATTTCTTTTATTACTTTCTAACTCTAAATGGATGGTGTGCACCTAATGAAGTCTAACAATAAACAAGTAAATATGTGTTTGTTAATAATCTTCTTTTGAAAAGACTGATTACATTTCTGTGGACAAATATCAAATTAGTTTTATAATCTTCTGTCTCTAGAGACACAAAATCACAGAGCTGGAATGTTCTTATATCTCCAAGGCTTAATTGTTTGTTTAGTGTTATGTGTGACTAAAATAGTCATGATTAAATTGTTTGGAGTTTTGGTTGGGATCTGGTTCCAAATAAACCCATGATATTTACACAAACTGACCTAGTCTGGAAATCTTGTAAAACCATCTGCCTCATAAGATTTCCAGTATCTAATTGTGCCTGAATACTTGACTGTGGGAGCATTTTCTGGGAAATTGGCTGAAAAGAGTTTTGGTTAAAAATTGGGAAAATAACTCTGGAATTCTTGGTGAGACAAAGTCATTCATACTGACAGATTTAAAAAAAAATAATGTTTTGCCTATCTATCTTACAATTTTGCTTCTTGTAGCAGCAAATGAGATTAATTTCAAAAGCAAAACCCCCTGTGTGCTGCTTCTTGAAAGTGGCCATTGTATGATTTCTTGTGTAATGAAAAGGCTATGCCAAAGCAGAGCACTGCCTTGCATTGTAGAGTTTTAAAAAACAAACTATGTACACTTTACATAGAAGAGAAACATCCTTTTGTGTTGAGCTGAGAGTCTTGCATCAACTTTGCAGAGAGAGTAATCACTGCAGTGGTGGGCCTATGGAGCATTATCATGCTCTTGTGGCTTCTTTTACGGGGTGAAATTGGTCTTACTTATTTCTGCCATCACATTTTGTGTGCATCGTATGTGCAGGCAAGTAAAGTCAGAATATTGTAAAAGATATAGCTTGTTAATGTAGGCAGAGTTTCAAGGGTGCAGACATTAAACATACCATGGTGCTGCACAAATGCACACGGAGAGAGGATGTCTTGGCAAGTGTGGCCTCTTTATTCCTTTACTGTGGTGGGTTTGATTTCTTGTTTTAGTTTGGGTGAGGGTTTTGTGTGTTTATTGGGGTGTTTTTTGGTCGTTATTGCAGGAATTAATTATTCTGAGTGGAACAGTACCCCTCACTTGCTCATGGCACCTTTTTTTGAGTTGATGAGTGAAACATTGCGTGTTGGGGGAGAGGTACTAATTTTTATGGAGTTTAACAAAAGAGCTCTATAAAACGTCAGAGTGTTAGCTGGAAAAGAAATGAAGTGAACCCTGCAATCTTCTGATTGGTATTTGTTGTAAATAGAAAAATGAAAGCTATTCAATAAATATTGTTCTGACAAAATGTACCCTTTTCATCTTCCCCACCAAAGCAAATAAAGAACCAACATTAAATGAGCTTATATATTTGTTACGTCATTTTACCTGCTGAGAATCCAGATCAAAATTAATTCTCAGCAAGTGTAACTGGGTGTGCCACCTCCTAGCTGGAACATCTAACTCGTACTCCCAACTGTGAAGAGCATTCCTAGGAATGCTGTTCCAAAGTGTTTTACTTTGATCTTAGCTCTTAGGGCCCTGCAGTATCCAATCAGTTGTTCATGTTCTTACCTCACAGAGATAATGGGAAGTGTTCTGTCTGAGAAACATGGGGTGTACCTTTCCCTTCGGCGTGAATGTGATTGTACTCTATTTCAGCCTGCCTTCTGTCATTCTGGAGGGGGGGATTTATGGAGATGTCTCACTGAATGTTTGCAGCTCAGAAGAAATCTTTGCAGCTTCCGATGCACATACCAGGCCAGCTGCACACCCTTCGTGCATGTATGTCACTGCCACAAGGGGATAGATGCATGTGAGTGATGACTGCATCTGATTGCTTTCTCGTGTCTTCAATTACGCGTGTTGGTTGGTTGAGAGAGCATTTTTTTTTTTAAATGAAGGTTTGAAAATGGGAGGAATTGAAATTATAAAAAAAATCGATCGGTAAAGTGTTCTCAGGCCGAGAAAATACACTGAAATTGTATTTTGTTTGACAGTTTGTTGCTCTGGATTAACAGTAAACTGTTGGTGTTTCATGACAAAACTTGGCATTTCTGGATTTGTACTCTATAAACAAATTGTTGCATTTCCCCAAAAATGCATGTTGTTTACAACTTGGATATTTTTGATAGTCAAATGATCGTGACTTTCAAATTATTAGATGAAACTTCACTTTTGGTTTTTTTTTTAGTGGTTGAGGAAATTCTGTCGTCACAGTCAGCGTTTTAGTACTCACTATTTCAAGTTTTCACTGAAATAATGATATGCTTGGCGAAGTTTTCGCAGGCTTGGAAATCTTGGATTTGAGACCATATTTGTTCTATGCTAAATGTTTCTCTTTTAATGACATTCACAGTTATGAAAATTTTCTTTTGAGATTTTTTTAATAGTCTTGAATTTTAGTGAATATTTTTTTTGTGCAAGTATTCTTGGTAATTTTAATTCATGTTAGGGTGGAGTAATTTGCAGGTATGGAGACAGCAATCAAAAATAGAACATTTTCTTCATTAGAAGCAAGTGGGAACAGCCACTTAAAATCCTATTAATTATGAACAAGTTTTGGTGGGTTTTTTGACTCCTCATTTCTGATGCAGCTATTCATTTAGACAATTTGATAATTGAACTGAATCAGTATACACTTCTTTTTCCATCACATGCAATTGCTTCATCCCATCAAACTAAAACAGTTGGGAAAATGTACGGGTGAAGAAGAAAACAAATGAAAATTCCTCTTTCAGGCATGCTGGGAAGAAGGTGGCTATTTCCACTTGAGATTCACATTTTGATCATGGATTTGTCTATAATTATTCCAAATCCCTTACCAAAAAACTCTGTGGGGACCAATAAGATACATTTATGTTGAAGATTGGATTTGTTTATTACTGTTCTATCCTTTGCCTTTGACAGGAAGTTCAAGTAAGCTTTTCCTATCTGTTTGTGTGACTGCATATGAATGGATTAAAAGGATAAAGGAGAAGAAATTGTCTTTAGTTTAATGTTGCCAAGAGTTTCTGGTTAAGAATGCTCTTTGTCACTTTAACTGATAATTAGATCTATTGTTTGACATATGAAATTTGCGTAGATCATAGCCCACAGAAGTAAGGAAGCAGATTACTCCTTGGTAGTCCAGGAATTAATAAGAGAGAGGATATTCACTACTTGTCCTTTTTTCCTCTTTATTTTTCCCTTTCCTTTTGAAGTTTTCTGTTAGGCTATGGCTTGCTTTGAACACTAAGTAGTACTGCTAATGAGAAGTTATGTGAGCTGACATAAACATTGATTTTGTAACCTGGTGAAGTATCTGAAAGAGCTGATTTGTAGCAACTAAAACAGGAGAATCTGTATTTTTGGTGCCAAGAAAACAGATTTGACAGCTATAAGATGAAATTTATAAACAAAGTGGATTGTTTTGTATGGAAGCATTTTCCATGATTGACACTTGTCTTGTCTTAGGTTTGTAGTAATAATGAAGTAGGAATTTTCATGTACTCAGCGGTCATATTTCACTTACACTCTACTCTGAAAGTGCTCTTCTCTAAATTTGGCAAAAACTGCCTTATGTATCGACTGCATTATATTTGGTCCACCAAATAATTTTTTATCTGGACCTTTGTTACCTTTTCAGTTGATTGAAGAACTCTTTGTTTGGTTTGGTTTGGTTTGGTTTTTTTTCGTAAGTTCCTTTCCTTTGCTTCTGTGTATCTTCCTATTAATACCTGGAATAAATCTCACAACCTTAATTTACAAGTCTTCAGTTGCTCTGTTTAAGTGTGGCAAAATACAATTGGTTGGAAGTCATTCTCTTTCAGCTGATATAAATGTGATATGAGCAATAGATATGCATTATTTATGTTATGTGTAACAATTTTCAGTAATACTTGGATTAAAAAGTTGCCAAATCTCACTGAATTATTTTTTTGAAAAAAAAAAAACAAACCAGAAATCTCCACTCCATGCTGGTGGTGATTCAGCATGTATATTGAAAATGAGACTGCAGTAGGCAGGGGAGTTCCTGTCCCCAAGCTCTCACCGTTTCCATTGCGTTGTGTAATATTGGTTAGCACAGCTGTCATACTTCTTCAGGGTGGTGCTGCTTGATGGAATTGGGCAATTTCTGTACAGATGTTGTCTAATTTCATAGTCTGTTAGCATTCATCATATCATTGATTTCAACCGCTGAAAGTAACGGTTTGTTTTTTGTTTGAAGTGTGGGCAGTGCATAATGGGACCACTGAAAGAGGAATGTATTACACAAGCATCAGTTGCAAGTGGTATTCCCTGGAGAATGTTTTTGGACTAATTTTGAAGGGAACACCTTTTGCTGGGCAGTATAGAAAATTTTGAGAGACCAGCTATGTAGTAGGCACATGATTCTACTGACTAGTTCTGGCATATGTCAGAATCACAGGAGCTGCTTGCAAAATGAGGCTGCAGTTTGTGGTTAGAACCTCATACTCAGGGTTGTTTGTGAATGAGAAGACTGTTCTTTGCTCTTTTTGTAATACTCCAAATGTCAGGGCCTGTACGATGTGATGCATGTATGTGAAATATATGCTGGCTTTTCGAATATTTGACGATCATAAAGGCCCAGAAAGAACCACGAAACAATGGTGGGTAGAAGTTATTTCGTTAATTCCTCATGAAAATGGTTGCAGTGACTTTCTTTGTGTAGATTTTTCTTTTCTTGTTTTTTCTTTTCCTGAGCAGGTTCTATACAGTTCGCTACAGAGAAAAAGGTAAAGACAAGAAATGGGTTTTCCAGCTCTGCCCAGTTACAGAGACGGTGATTGACAATTTGAAGCCAAACACACAGTATGAATTTGGAGTTAAAGACAACGTAGAGGATAGTATTTGGAGCAAGACTTTCAATCATAAGACAGTTCTCTCTAGTAAGTATTTGACAATAATTAATCAAATAGCTACTCAGTTTGACAGTATTTTTTCCTGTATTGTGGTATTACTTTGATTAAGTTACTGATCAGGTTTTAATTGTTTAAATGGTATTCCTTATGCTCCTAACAAATTATTTTAGAAACTGATGAAACTAGAAACATTTTGTTTGAAAAACTGCCATTTATTTTTCTAAAAATTGTTCTCCTGTAATTGCAAATAGAGGACCTGCTGCAGGTAGAACTCTAACAGTGCTTAGTTCAGATACACATAAAGTTTGTACATTTATACTTCTGACAGGGTTCTAAGGTTTTTCCTTAGGCTGTGAATAATAAGATAATCAACAAATCAGTCAACCATCATCCAACAAATCCGCATAATTTCTACCATCGACTGATTTGAGTTGATGGAAATTATTATCCTTGCGTGTATCTTCTTTTATGCCTGCATTTATGTTGAAGCTGGTAAAAAACTAGACAGGGCCTGTCCTATCCAGCATGCATCACAATGGGCCCTTTATGACTCTGCTAGAAAGTTAAATTTGAAGCTAATTTTTAGGCATGGAGTTACATGAATTGTGTTTGAAGCATGAGCTGTCAAGTGTGCTTTTGTTTGGGTTTTCACAGAGGAAGTGTATTATGTCTCTGACTGTTCTGTCAGTCATATTTGAAGGTTTTTCTTTAAAGTCCCAATGTAGGCAGAGTTATGTAAAATTAACACTTAAAAGAAATGTACTGCTTGAAGAATCACTCATATCAATGGTGGAAAGAAGCATCAGCAGAGTCTTCCTCCTTCTAATGAGAGGAAGAGAGGATTTAAAAATATTGTCCAATTTCATTTGTTTTCCTCAAGCATAGTATTTCTTAACATGATGCTGGTCAGAAGATGCTGCAAACTTCTCTGCTTAGTATTTTTAGCTTGACTCAAAATGTGAAGAATGGGAATTTAGCTGAAAGTTTCATATAAGGCTCTCTTATGAGAATAAGAGAATTTGGACCTCAGTTTCAAGTTACACAGCTTGATATACTTGAGGATAAGAGAGGGGCAGTATGGTGTCTTGGAACACTGCAAAAGACTTCATACTCCCTAATAAAGAACTTTGCTGGTCTTTACGATAAAGTACAAAGCTGTAACATTGAAGTACCTGCCCAGTGTTTGTAGAGTCCAGAATAATGCCGTTGTTATTCCATGGGCTTAAAGTGGAGAATGGTGGTAACCTTTTCCCTCACAAAAACCTCTCAACTGCTTCACAGTACGAAAAATGGTTTAATAAATTGGCTGGTTTTTTCCTACATTTCAGACATCCTACAGTCATCTGTAGAGCGAATGCTGAAATATATTTGAGCACTTAAAATAAGAGACAATAAAGAGTGCATAGTGTTTATAGTTTACTACCATGTTCAAGGCTAATGAAAACATTCACTGGAATAACAAAATTTTCTCTTTGTATATAATCTATTTCTAAATGCTGTTTCTTACGGACACTTTACACTTTTAATAGGTCAAGAGAATCATTCCTCTAGGTTTATGGAGGCAGATTGACTCCGGTTGAAAGATGTTTTCTTGTAAGAGTTTGTATTCTGTTTAGATGAGATTTCTTTTTCCTAGAATGTAAACTTGTGTATTCAGTGGGTGCTTCTGTGGCATCTACATCCAGGGCGTTTGTGATGACCCTGCATATCTACATTCTGGTCTACTGATAAAGTATCTTGAAAAGTTGTCAGCACCTTTCAGATTCAAGTCTTCCATGGTTTAGTTAGTATATGGTAGATAGATACATAAAATGTGGGCAGAGAGTCTGTATTTGTTATAAATGTAGGACCAACCGTGTGCATAGGAGTTTACCAATCAGCACATATGGCCAGTTCTTTTCCCTTTTAATTTCCTGTCTCATCGCAACTCAATGTCTTCTCAAACAGCAGGAACATCTCAACCTGAACCAAACAACCTTCACTGTAAATTTTCTTTCCTCACTGAAGAATATATAAATTACCATAAACTGAAACTTCTTTTGCATATTCTTGTAGTTGTTGAATCCACAGGCCAGATTTTTAAACATGTTGGGAGGGACTGGAAGCCGAATCTGTTTTTAATTCGTGATTTGAGGAGACATAAAAGGCATGGCAAATATTCAGCATTTACTTAACCAAAATTTTTCAAAAGATATGAAAGTAGTTTGTTTCTGAAAATCTTAACATGATTTTCTCATGACATCAGTGTGAAACTTCTGTTGGTTTTTCCTTGTCTTTCGGCCAGTAGTAGCTCTTGTTCTTTAAAACTACCAAGAACTTTGAAAGATTTTTTTTTTCCTACTTAATTGTATCTCAATAGATGCTTCTTTAGAATTTTTTATATTTTTTTTCTATTTAAGCTTCTTAACTTTCCTAACTGTTGAAAGAGGGAATAAACTTGGTTTGTTTAGCTTTGGCCACAAAAAAAACCCCAACCAAACAACAAAAAGTAATTCTGTGTATTTATTTTTCTGTCAAAACAGGTAAAAAAGTAAATGGTCAACTCCAGAACATGTACAAGTTGGTACCCAATTCCCAAACACAGGTATGCAGTGTCTTCTATTTTATACCAGATTTGTGTTTTGCATGATCAAAAAGTTTTTCTTCGCTAGTAAAGTAAGAAAGATATCATCAAGGTCACAAATTGCCAATATGAAAAACAATATGTTAAATCCAAGACTACATAACTGTATGGAGAAGTGTCTATATGTGTGGATTGACAAGATGGTTGAAAGCTGTAGCTGAGATGATTATTTATTAGTAATGATATACTTATTCCAGTTTAACAAAGATGAAGGTGATGTTTTCAAAACTTGAAACTTGCTTATCCCTTTGTAGTAGTCAGGTTGATATTTACTGTGGTCTGTTAATTTTGTGATAAAATGGTGCTGTGGTTTTAGAGAGTAATCTTGTAATTACTCAGGTCTTCTAAAACATTAATCCTATTAAATTCACTCATAGTTCTCATATGTGAGGCAAGTGTTTGCAGAACTGGGGAAGATGAAAACACTACTTAGTTTGCCTATCACGACTGGTAGGCAGTTCATTAAATACTTGCATGCGGCAAGGCAGAATTTTTCTGTTTCATCAAAACATTTGATGATTTTTATACATAAAAATAAAGTTTTTTTTCCTCATCTGGTATTTGACAGCACACAAGCATGGGTAGATGTTCATGGATTCATGTGCACAGGTACTTTTCGCTCCCACAAGCTGATGGAGAAATGAAGGCTCTCTAGACTGAACTTATTCTTAATACAGTGAAAAATAGGCATTTTGTTCATAAATTTTGAGCATTACCTGGTCTACTACTAGATTAAATGATTTCTTCATATTTACTTTCCTTAATTTTTCATCAAAGGGCAAGTTTCAGTATCTAATCTTCTGGAGTTGGGTGGGGTTTTTTTGGTGTTTTTTTTTTTTGTTTGGTTTTGGTTTTGGTTTTGGTTTTTTTGCTTTTGTTTTTGGGTTTTTTAAGGTATTGTCACTGAGGAGGACTATGGAATAACTTCCCAAGAAAAGTTGTAGAAACCCTGTTTACTTCAGACATTTTAAAGGGTTATCTCATGATTGTTAATTATTATGAGTGAACAGCCCTCTCTTCACCATTCCCTTCTGTCTCAGATTTTCAAGTGTTTTCATGGTAGGAAATGTTAAAGTATGGTTTCTCATCATGTGTTCTTCATATTTTACAATATTGTGAGTGGTCTGTAATTATCAGACCCGTAATTCCTTCGGAAATCAAACCACAATTCATTACATACATTTTCTTCTAGGAATAATTAGGTATACATAGAATCATAGCATCATTAAGGTTTGAAAACACCTTGAAGGTCCTCATGTCCAGCTGTCAACCCAGCACCCCACCATGTTTTCCATTAAACCATGTCCTCAAGTGCCATATCCATAATTTTTTTGAACACTTCCAGTGATGGTAACTCCACTGCCTCCTTGTGCAGTGTGTTCCAATGCTTGACACCCCTTTCTGTGAAAAAGAATCTCCTTAATGTCTAATTTAAACCTTATCAATGCAATGTGAGGCCATTTCCATTTATTTAGGACAGTAATAGTGTAATTATTGCATTACATATAGAGTTAGAGCAGCATAATGCTTAGGTTATTGGCAATATAGTCATGTCTTGCATTCAACTGAAAATATTCTGTTTGTGAGCAACATTGATCCAGGTTTTTAAATATTCAGGAAGGTGACATCTCATTATGTCTTTGGAAATCACTTTACTGTTCTTCCCATTGGTCCCATAAGTGTCTTTAAAGTTACACAGGACAGCCCAGGACCAGGTAATTCAATCTGGCTTATTGACTGCAACCTGAGATCTTTTGCTCCCCTTAGCAAAGCCCGTGTGCCAGGACTCTGACTGTAACGCTGCTTCTGAGGAAGTAGGGATTCTATTTATGCAGGAGAAGTCCTGAGAAAGTGAGCTAAAACAGTTTTCCAAATATTTGCACATCTTAAGCATGAGCAGAGGACTAGAGCCAACATCTAGTCCTTGCAGTCAGTTTCACAGGGCTAAGCTCCACAGGGCTTAGCTCCAGAGCAGTACTGCTTTATCACCCTCCACACAAATATCATGAAAACATTCCATAGATTATTTTAAAAAGTCTTCCACGATTCTCACTTTAGTGGTGCAGAAAGCCATGAAGCTAAGGCTGGGAAGCAGATAGCAGCCCACTCTGCAGTGTACATTATTCCTTCAGTTTCCACAGCATTAGGTGGGGTACGTTTCAGTGGCGCAATGGGATCGTCGATGCAAAGCCGGGATGAGTGTTATTTAGGCCAAGCTTTGTTTGTGCCTTATTTTGCGCCAAAGACGCGACTGACTCATATCAGCATGGTCCTAACTCTTCTCTGTAAGGACATTTTTAAAGGCTGTTTATTAAAGTAACATTGCTGATCCATCTAGTCATTCTGCCCTTTCAACATTGGTCACATATCAGCTCGTGTTTCTTTTGGCAGTTTCATTTTTTAAGTTTGTCTAAGCTCCTGGGGCTGTGTAAGCTACAACTAACGAGAAAGTGGAAGAAAAAGAGACGGTCATTCTTCTTCCCTTCATAAACAATGAGTGGTGGTAGGGCGGAGAGAACGCAGTAGAAATTTATTTCCTCTTCTGTCCGATTGGGTTCCTGTAATTTCATATCAGTCTGAAAGGTGGTGTCCTCCTCGACTTTTCTAGTCAAAAAGGACTCTTCGCTCCTAACATTTGTTAAACTCTGGAAGAAAAAATTCCTTCTCTTCCAAAATTTATTCAATCCAGGTTGACCGTGATGGTCACTTGAGGAGTCTCTTACATGTGTACTTCTTGGAGTTGTGGTTTTTTGGACTACTGGAATGTAACTGAGGAAGAAAGAACAAGTGTCTCTTAAAGTAATGTTGCCATGTGCTGTTTCACAGAATGTTAGAGATTTGCAGTCCTTTGTGCAACGTGCCATATGTATATGGCCAGAAGTTAAGATGCCTGACTTATGGTAGAATTTACACCTCCAATTTTCCTCTTTATTTGCCATCTTCTTTCATGATGGCAACAATCATTCTAATAAATACTATTCCTAGCATCTATAGGTTTTTTATTCCCTGTCTGAAAAATGCAGCTGATAGTGCCATTCCTACAGATGGTCTGACGTTTCCAAAATAGTTTGTCCAAGCAGTAAATTTTTCTAGACATAGAAGTATCTGAAGTAGTCACTTTTTGGAAACTGAGAGGAAAGCTTTCACAACATGGTGGTAGATTTCAAGTGCAGCACTTACAGATTCATGCAGGTGAGCAGTGTAATTACAGCAGCTGGAGAACATGTCAAGGATTTGTTCTTGAGTAAAAAATTAAGTTTTGAATGTATTTAAATGTATTTTGAATTTTTATACTGCTGTTATTAAAGTCATCCATTATTACTCAACAAAGAAAGAATGCTCTTGTCAATATAAGAACCTTTTACCAGTAAAAAGACTGATAACAATTATAATTAGAAGTTCCACAGTGGAGTTACAAAAGTTCTCACTACAACTTCAGCACTGGTTTTTTGATTGTAAGTCTTCTGATGAGAAATACAATAAAATAAACATCTTCTTATAATAAATACATTTGTTAGTCACATGAAGAGCAGGGCTACTTCAGAAGCTAATAATCTGCAATACAACTTTTTACTAGAAGACAAAATAGAAATGTAAAAATTATTAATAACAAAGGTAAGACATAAGCAATAAAAAAGGAATATTCTTTTCTATCCTTTTCTATCCTTCATTAATGACAATAATTGAAACCTCCCTTTAATTAAACCCGTGCTCATGCCAGTGCAAGACAATTATTAGCAGAAATTAGTCACTTTCATAGAATAAGTAGCCTCCTTCCATTTCCCTAAGGAATCGTCTGTCTTTCTTGTGGAGATTGGCCTTCTTCCAGCTTCTTAGACTTTGGTATGTGTTTAATGTGTACCCAACAATTTTTTCAAAGCTTTTCAAAAGTTCTGTTTAGAATAGAACAAAAATAGTTATCCTTAGGTAGATAATTAACACTGTCATCAAATGCTGGATTTTCATGAAAATGTTCCTTCATGTGAAGTAGACCAGGTATCATGAAGTGCAAAATGAACATTTATCAGATTCTGACTTGAGCAGTATACATTTAGCACAGCAAAGTGATTGTTTGAGTTATTGTCTTTCTTGTAACTCAGATGTAACTGGGAAAAAAAAAGCCCTTTCAATGTCTTTAGCATTTTTATATTGCTGTCATTACAGTCCATCTCATCTCATCATTTGAGGATATTATTAAGCTTTCAGAAGTTGTTCCTAGTACATTTGTATGGTCATGAATACTGACTTTTAGTCTTGGTACCAGCTGTTTTCTTTCTTTTAATAAATGTGGGGTCCATTCTTGTTTTCCTTACTTTTGTGATATCAATATAATCGAAAATATTCACAATTAGGCAAGAAGTAATCTGGGTCAAAGAGAAGTGGACAGCAGAAAAGTCCAAGTACTTAGCATAAAAATGTAAGAAGCACGTGGGTTCCTGACCACTTATACTTTGGAAACAATTTCACCAAACAAAATTGGTGTGAGTTAATCTTCTTTAAGAAGGCTATGTAACCAAGAGTGCTGATAGTTTACAAATGTGCACCTGGTTCTGGAATAGTTTTTGTTCTAAACAAAGGGTTCCTGAGAACAGGCTTGTATCCTGTGACCAAATTTGTAATTGCACATGTTTCAGATGTTTTACTGTTGTTAAATTTCAGCTTTTTTTTAGCCTTCTGGGCTACTCCCCAGTGAGTGCTCAAGAGATTCTTCAGAGGAAAAAGGATTGGGGGATTCCGAAACTGTCAAATACTGTGTTTTTATGAAGCAAAACATCTCAGGCTGAAAGAAGGAGATCAAAATGCAGTATTACCACACTAGCCCGTGGGAACTGAAGCAATAGTGTAACCATCAGTGACTAGGGCCAGAGCCATATCCAGTGTTAACTTGGGACAGGCGCGGTATTGGATTAGAGCCCTCTGTTTTCATTACTCAGAAAGTTCAATTACTATTATGGCAGTTATCCCAAGGCACTTTTTTTTGTCTTTTTTTTTCTCTTCTCTCAGCTTATACTGAGTGATAATAAGAAGTTGGTCCCTGTCACAATAATCAAACAAGGTAAGTTTGTATATTTTTTTTTAAATTTATTGTTGTACTCTGCAAGAGTAATGAAATGAAAATGAATGTCCGGGTAATGAGATGGTCTGCAGCTGGCCCTATAACAGCATAAATGTAGAATGTCATTTTACACCAAAATTGATATGTCACAGGAAAGAGATGCACAATGAAGAGATGATGTAGAGGAAACACAGTTTGCAGTCTCTTAAACCAAATGTAAATACAGAAAACATTAGGATGGTGTCCTCATCTGCAAATATTAAATTAAGGGAAGGTTTTCAGAATACTGAGGTTTGTTTCTGGTGTAGTTTTGTTTCTCATTTTGAGCTTTTTAAAATTAACTTCTAATGTACCTGTATTGTCTCCACAGTTATTCAAAATCGGACACAGCCAAAAACACCAGATAGTTCTTCTCTCCCAGGAGCAATATTAGGTGACTAGAAGAATTTTTATCATTTTTCTTAACACTTGGCTGAAAATTAGAACTTGCCTCAATGCTTTTCATTTTCTTGACCTCGATGGTTCTTTCCTTGCATATCAAAGGGTGTTTTGCAGCTAGTTCAGATGGTATTTGTTACATTTTGTGGAGGTACAGATGGTTCAAGGATGTTGTAGCTTAAGTGAAACAGCATCATTTCATTGTCACTGTATTTAAAAGAAGACACTGTCACTGTTTAAGCCAGGTTCTTGCATACTTCAAGTGAAGTTCTGTGGCAAAGATCTTGTTGAAGTGAGGGATTGTTGTTACTGGGCTTTTAAGGCAGCATGATACCATACCATCTACAGACACAAACCTGCACTGATATATTAGACTATCGTGATCTTGCAATTAGAACTTGATGTTGTGTCTCAGGGTATAACCCTCCAAGTTCCATGCTTTATGTTCCTGTTTGACCTATGAGAATACACAATATCAGCTTAGAATATAAGAAGAGGGGAGAGTCTATCATATAGGGCTCAGTGAAGTGAACTACTGATATGGCTGAGAGAGACATGAAAGGCTCACTGCATCATGCACCCTGGGTCCAGTTTATTACTGGATTCAGGAGGGTATTTAGTGCTTTATCTATGGAAATATTTTCTATAACTGCGTAACTTTGCCTTAGGTTTGCTTCGTGTGAGTTTTAACATACTGAGTGGGATCAAACATGTACTTGCTAACCCAGTTTGGTGCTGAGTGTTCTTGGCCCACCAGACAGAATGTCCCAGCATCTGTGATGTTGTGTACTCCAGGGTTTTATGTTCTAGTATTGAATTGTTTTCAATTCTGATTAATCATGGAATAGTGGCAATATGGTAATACAGTGAGTGGTGTAGAGGGGAATTAGCATCAAATGGGAGTGATAATTACTGAATAGAATTAACTCATTTCCCAGATACTCAGACTAAACTCCTGATGGTTCAGTAGCAGTTGCTCACATATCTCAGAGGGCAGACTGTGTATTTTCATCTCTTTTGGAATTAATGGCACACATCTTTCTCTGTAGTGCACCTTATTGTTCCAGGTCTCAATGAAAGTCAGCAGAAACTTCCTCCTCTCCTGACAATAGATGGCATATCTCCAGCATCCAGGAAAAAACTGGGTAAGCAGAAATGAACTAAACTTTTATTTTTTGTGAACAGTATCAGAATTGTGGTGATCTGAGATCACGTATGCAAACAGAAAAGTAATTTATTCTTCTTTTACCTTATTTTTTTCTATTTTATAATTAATAATTAGCTCAGACTTATAAGGTTTCACAGAAATTAATTTAAAACTTGTGGACAGGGTTTTTTAAGGTATTAAAAAAATAATTCTGATTTATTATCTGTAATTAAATCCATTCAAAATGGCAGCCAGAAATTAGAGCACTTCAGTACAGGTTTCATGTGTATCTTGTGAACACGCCTGAAACCTGCAAGAAAAACATTTATTGGGACTTTCACTGATCATTATCATCTGTGAGTAGCGTAACTGTGGAAAATAAAACTATCTTTTAAAACCTTAGTAATGCCCCAGGACATCTTTTATGGGTCCCTTGAGTAGAATTGTGGAGCTGATGACTTTTGGCTTGACTAGTCTTAATACTTAATTTGAACTTTGAACAACTGGATCAGATTTTTTTTTCTTTCTTATTTCTTCTTTGTTCAATTTACTCTGTTACTCCATTGCAGGCCATGGCACATTCTCAGCCTGTCTTGCTTTGCAGGGAGGCAACAGCAGTGTTCATTTGTTAAGATACCGTGCATGTGTAAGGGTAGAGCTATCCAGCAGAATAATATTTTAATGTGTTTGGGCAAGAATATGTTTGTATTGAGGTTGAATTCCTTAAAAATTGGTATTACCAGCATTTGACAGACAAATATGTTTAACATCATCTGTCACTACTGAAAATTCAAGCTAAGTGTAGAAACAATTGCAGTATTTATATTACAGAGCATTCAGAGTTTTTAATCATGATTATAAAATTAATCACACATTAACTTGATTACTAATATTTTCTTTGAATTGCAAGCATGGAAAACAATCTCTTTATGATTACTACCTTAGTGTTAACATGTATATAATGTACAGGTAACAAACTCAGTACTTTGTCAAATCCATTTTTCCTACCCCTTACTTTTAGAAAAACATGTTTTAAGACTTCTGATATCTGTTTTGGACTGCAATATCTAGAACTTTTGTTTTCATTTCCTATCAGTAAAATTAAATCTTTCTGTAGGAAAATGATGTTCTGTTTACAGATAGATCATAAGGTTCAATAGTTTGCCCAGTAAAAATTGCAGAATTTCACCGAGCTAAAGATGAGGGAAAAGACAGAGGTAGCTTCAGTTGTCCTAGAGATGTCCAACTTCCTCATCTGGCCGAGTGCAGAACTTGGACTTCTAAATTTAAATGTCTAAAATAGCTAGCTGGTGTGATGCCCGTTTGGAGCCACTCGTTATAGCAGGTTACACAAACACCTTTGCGAAAATAACCAGGGCAGACAAGCGATGCTTTGTTATGTCCTGCTCACCGTGTGTTCCCTACCAGAGAACACGGTGTGCATGGGTGTTCACACAAGGGACTCCTGAATTTCAAAGGAGTGCAAACCAGGGAAGAGTCATTGCAAAAAGTCAAGCAAAAATACTTTGAGAAATAATATAAATGCATAAACTAATTGACAAAGAGATGAGTTCAAATCTGTACAGGTATCTTTCAGTGATGCCTGAGAATGGTGTATGTCTACAATGAAATGCTATAAAGCTTATACTGTGTGTGAAGTCATGGTTAATTCTGATTTGCTGACTTACTGCAACTATTTTAATTCTGTATTATTTATAAAAATCAAAATAATGCATCACAAAATTTAAAAATTATTGAATTCTCAATGTGTTCTTTCTTTCTTTTAACTTAGTCAAAACCCTTACTGTTTGAAATTTTTGGTTTGTTTCTTTCTTTGTTTGCTTTAATATTAGTAGTCCAGAATAAAGCAGGTGTATTATTCAAATCAAAATTAATTCATTTTCCCTGTATCCACTACTGAAATATCTTTATATCTGTTGTAATGGAAGGCTATTTTCACACTACTGCAATTGTTAGGAGTACTGTCAAGGAAAATAAAGAAACTACTAGTATGACAATACCATTGTATTTGAAAATTATTTGACTGTTCTTGTATAATACTTAGAATTACATTGCATCTTTTAATTTTGAAAAACATTTTTGCTGTTAATGCTCAATTGCTAGACAAATAAGAAACACTGGAAACCATTTTGCATTGTGAAAGTAAAGATCCATAAGGCATTAAATCCTTGCTGTAAATTTAATTGTTAGAGTGTTTTTAATGAACAAAGCAAAACCAAAAATGCACATGTTTAACATAGCTACATAGGTGCTGGTATTGGTTGTGTAGTGGAAGTTCATTCGTTCCTAAAGGTATTCAGTTTTCCACATGTTGGCTTACTTTGACAAACTGAAGTGAGACAGAAATAAATCTGTGGTAGAAGAGAGCAGTAATTGCATGTTTGCAATTACTCTCTTATGTCTTTGTCCTTTTAGCTAAGAATGAAACTGGAGTATGGCCTGCTGAATCCAAAACACCAGAAGTTCAAGAAATCTCCCCACAGTCCCTTCCAGGTAATGAAAATCCTACTTTTAGAAATTCTGTGTAATACCTTTGCCAAATATATAAACTCAAATTTAATCTGTCTTTATGGTGGTTAATCTGCAGTTAGAGTCAGTAGCTGGAAAACAGGAGGATAGCGTAGCAGAATTGGTAACAATGAGTTATTGAAGTGGATAAAAATCTGAATCTAAATTAGGAGGAAAGTTTCAGATAATACAAATGTTAGATTTATAAAACCCCTTAGAATTAAAATTGTGGAGTGCTGGGTCCCTTGAAATTGTGAAAAACGGCAAAATGAGTTTTCTTGGGATATACCTTGATATTCTGACTTTAATGAAATATACGAAGAAGAAACCTAGGGATAAGAACATGATTGTGCAAAATGGATGCATGAGGTTAAGTTGGAACAGCCACAGTAACAAGCTCCATTTCAGAGGTGCAGAGGATAACGGCTTGATGTTCCTTTTAAACTCAGTTTTGAGCACCTTAATCTTAACCACACTCTCCCTGTTGACATATTGGTCCTTTTACTGTAAATGGGACCAGTTCACACACATGGGAAAGGAATATCAAGTTTAGTCTAGATTCATATCCAAGGTTATGTGTCGGAGAAATGTCTATTAAATTGCATATTTGAATGACTGAAGTTTGTTGTCATCTGCTCATGTCTGAAAAAATATCACTTGTTTAAAGGGGCATAGTCAGATGCTCAAAAACATCAAGTGAAATTTTAAATGTTGCAGGATTTACTGCCTCTATTTGCTTTGGAAACAAGCCAGTGTAACATAGAAAGACTACTTTATGAATTTGTATGGCAAGTACAGTCGTATATTTTAACTTTTCCAGTCTGGGGGGAAAGGTTTAGGAAGAACTTAATTGTTCAGAGTCAAGTGATGAAGATTAACTTTACACCCACTTGATTGACCCACATTTCAGAATTGTTTAAAAAGGCATACATCTATTTTCATTTCCTGTGGCCTGGCGCCTATCCTATAACTGAATCTGAAGCCTTGATTCTTCTGTTAGAAACAAGAGTTGGCTTCTGCCACCTTCTTGCTGAAAGGGTGAAAGTGGCAACACTTCAAAATTTAAAAAACCTTTGAAAACTCATAAGGAATCTTTGGTTTGTTGGTTTGGTTTGGTTTGGTTTACATTTTGAGGTCTCTTATGGCATTAAATTTTGCCCTTATTTTACTAATTTATTTACCTTGTATAAGTCACTCTAGAACATGCAATCCACAAGTATATTTTCCAGAACTTTGCTATTTTGTGAAAGTGAGAACTGAAGGCATAAATCTATATAACTGGCTCTCCATCAGAATCTTACGCTGAAGCTTGAATTCATCTAATCAAAAAATATCATTCTTTGTGATGGAATGTACCAGTTAATCAGCTAAATGGTGTGAAATGTGGCACCTGGGAAGGAGGAAATTGGTTCATTCTATTTCCTTTCCATTATGTTTATATACTGGAATGTAGTAATTCTAACCATAAACATTGTCCTCTCTAGACATAGCATAGAGTTGTATGCTTATAAAGTTGGATAGTGAGTTTCATTATACATGGCAATAATTGGCAAGTACTGTCTTTGTTTTAGTAAGAATTTAGTAACCATTTGCTACAATTAAACACAGTCTTATTGCTGTCACACCAATAGATATTTACTAAAATATTGAGAATAATTTTCATCTTCCACTTCATGCTTTGTTTGTGGTTTTGCTTCCATGTCTTTTTTTCCCCATGACCGTACCTTTCAGTCATTATGTGTCCATCTCAGCACCAGTGCCTTGTGTTAAAATAGGGGTATGTCACACTACTTACATTAAAGAATATATTCATTATTGTTACAGCATTTCAGTTAAAGACAAAAAAGCCAGGTAACAGGGAAATGAAAGCGAATTCTTTAAAAGAAAAATATTCTTCAATTGTAATTGTCTTGCTATGGCATATGCAATTTAGCTTGAATACTTCAGCATCTGAGCCAGACATTCATGAGTAACTTAAGTAAGAGATCCGAGCCCCAGCCTTTTGAAAGGGTTGCATTTGAGAGACAGTGTGATATATAGACATAATTAATTGAGTTTAGCAATAAGATCTACTTCATTATATTTCATTCAGATATCATTATTTGAAAATCATACTCAATTCTTAGAGTAAGACACAGTAATTATTTGCTGTGGAAGGTTTAAGGACTGGTGTCAAGAGTGGCAACAAAACACTGATTTGAAAGGGACTCTGTGCTGAAGCAGCTGTTGTGTCATCAGCCGTGCTAGAAGGGAAAAAAGGAGCCTGAAGTATTTCAACAAGGAGGCTGTCTGAAGTCTGTTCTTGTATTCCCCTGAGTCTTTATCTAAGGGTGTGTTTTGTGATGTGACACAGTTTAGTAATTTTTTTTTTAATTTATTAACCAGGCATCCCATCATTTTCTTAATTTCAAGCTTCCCCTCCCTTGGCATGCACTTCCATGGAAAGACTGTTAGTAACCTCTTTGATTCCTTGGTTTTGCCAAGCTCGTCACAGTGTTTTCCACTCAGGACTAATTTATTCTTAACACAACAGCACAAATTCATAGTGATTTTTTTTTTTCCTTCAATCTTTGAAATGTTGTCTAATATACCTCAAACAACTGCCACATTTTTTGCTTCCCATTTAATGGAGTATGGAGATTTTTATTAACTTCATGAGGAAATTTGAGTCTACCAACACTTAGAAATATGAGAACATTTGTCTCGGACATGGAAGAAATGGAAGACTGGAATAACTGTGAAACAGGGAGCAGACTAGAAACGAAAAGCACCACCGCTGAATCCATTAACTTGGGCTAATGTTTGGTTTACTCTTTTGTTGCCATGTTTCCCAAGTTCTCTTCCTCCTGCCCTCCTTCTGGCCTCTGAAGAATTCCCCTTGTGCTCACCTGGTATAGCAGGAGTGAGATTATTGCTCGCATCAGAGTATCTTAAGTCCTGTTGTGGAGGAAGAGAGGGTCAAGATATGTTAGAGGAAACACAGTCTAAGAAACATTGCCTAAATGTATTCTTGCTGTGTTCTGTGCTTACCTTGCTTGGTTCTGTTAACCCTTTACTTTGTAGATACCCTTAACCAGTACATTTTCTCTAATTTAGCTTTCAGAGCCTAAATTTTCTACTTCCTATATATATTTTTTACAGAAGTATCTTCTCTTGTTTCATGTCATCCCTACAGTGTTCTGTGCAAAACTGAGGAGAGTGGGATTTCTTTTGTCCCAATTCTAGGCGTGCTTTATTTTGTTCATCTTGCTCAGATAATTTAGCTGACAAGACATGCTTCATATGAGCATAAACCATCTGACCTCTGCAAAAAATCCAAAGCATAATAACTTCTGTGTTTGCTTTTGGTGTTGGATTGTTTGGGTATTTGTCATGATGACGTCTCACCAATAAGTAACGTTAACTTCCAAAGAACTTCTGAGGTGTAGGTTTGTTAGGTATTGCTTCAGTGTCTCTTATGGGTGAATTCCATAAGTTTCACAGAGAAAAATTGCTTCAACTTCTCTGTAGAATGAAATCCTCCTTTCACTGATGACAGTAACGGCTCTGCAACTGACTTATAAGCTGAATAAGGCACCGTCTGTAAAGATTTCAGATTTTGTGGCACTGAAAAGCGCCATACTCTAGACTAGAAAATGGTGTCATTGCTGTAACTGGAGTAGCATCTAAATAACTATTTAGAATGTGGAAAACAGCATGTTTTTTTCAGGAAATTAAATAAGAAGCTTATAAACCTACATGATCAGTTCTTGCTTGAAGCATATTCAGTAGATTGTGGAAAAAATTGTGGAAAGTGTGCTGGAAAAACAAAAGTAACTGTCTTCTATTGTGTCTCAAAAGAAAGTGTTATTTTATTAAACAGAGTGCATACCAGAGCTTAATGCTATATTGATGCCGATCACCAACATTAAAGATCTCTCCTAAGTACCAACATGTGGTGAATGCTGTGCGATTTGCTCTGTGGAAGGAACTAATGCTCTTGTCTCATTAAGGCTGATATGGCCTTGCCATTCCATGTCCCATAACCATAAGCTCTGTCATTTTATAATCTGAGATGACCGGTTGTGTTACCGTTTGGCTGACTCAATGTCTATGGGATCTGCAGCAAGATGGAGAGGAAGAAAGTGATCTTGACTTACATACCATTGGAATGAATTGTTCTGTGAAACAGCTGGAAGAGAACAGTTATGTAGTAATATATTAAAACATGACCAGTGATTCAGTTTAGGTACATTTAATGGCTGTTTTATAAACTGCTCATGCTTTATTCTGAAGATGTTAAGGTAGAAGAATGAATGGAAATCAAACTCCACTATTTTACTGCTAGAAAAATGAAAGAACTGGGATATAATAGATGAATATTTATTCTGTTCCCTTAATTTTTGTATTAGAAGGATTGACAAAAACTCAGAATAGCAGGGGAAATGTTTGTAAATACACTTCATGAGGTAGCAGATCTTGTTTACAATGTATATAATAATGAATTTGGGAGGCTGTAACAGAAATACAGAGGGAGATTCTGATCTTAACTTTTCCCTTTGTGGCTTATATTTTCCTTTGTTTATGTAAAACTGCGACAAAATAATCCAAAACATCATATAGACAAATCTGAAAACAAAAGTAAATATTTATAATGATGGAATTGAGCTGCTGTAGAAATTACTTTAATCACGTGACACAAAATGGTGGTAAGAAAAGCAGTGGGCTTTGGGCGGTATATAAAGGAAAACTTAGAGGGATTCTAAATTAAATAAAGCTTCTTTCTTCTAGCTGAGGCTGAGGAAACACATGGACCTGTGGAATTTAAATCAACGCCTAAACCCAAACTGGTGCAAACTCAAAACATACTGGGTAACTAATTTTGCTGCTATTTACCTTTGTTGTACATTAAATGCTTTTTTCACCTCCAGGAGAATTTTTCTACTACTCGCTGCATACCCTTTGTCTTGGCTCCAAAGGAAGTATTAATTGAAAAATTCTGGTTCCTTTTGTGTTTCCAGTGACTCACACTGGAATGAAACACAAAGCAGGATGTGTCTAGCTCTGGCTGAACTGTGGCTTTCACAGATTTTACTAAGTGATTCAATTTTATTTTTCAAATATATCTACGTGATCTGCATGCTTAATGTAACATAAAATTTCCATCTGTAAAATTACCCTTAGTGACTTAAATAACTACCTCCTTGTTTTTTCCCTGATGATAGGTTCAGTTTGGTAACATCAACAGTGATGAATATGGACAATTTTATATTGCATGGGATGTGATATAATTGTATTTGCCTTGCAGGAAAGAAAAGCTCTCCTGTTTATTTCAATTTTTTCTCAATATTGTATTGTTAGTTTTGTGATTTGGAGCAGTATCTATTTACTTATGGCATTCAGAATTCTAAGTTCTCTAATGTTGATTTTATTGCTTGTACCTTAATCCCCAAGCCATGCAAAATTATGAAGACAAATTAACTTGAGATTGCATTTATTTATTTTTTTTTAAACTTTGATTAGATTTTTCTAAAGTGCAGGAGGCCTACGCACAGGAGGACGTATTATAAAATGAAGGATCAGGAACACTGGCAGGACTGCAATACGGATCTTCCCATGAAGAGGACTGCTAATGCTTCTCAATAGATGTATTTTTATGTAATCCTATTGCTTTATGTTAGTGTCCTGTTCTTGCATTTGTTTTTTTTCATTTACAGTTGCAAGGAGATTTCCAGAATTTAATGAAGCTAAACTGTCAATCCAATTTTCATTTTAACTTTTAAGCAGCTTTTTCTAACAATACTCAATCGTTCTCATTTTTGCCATGTTTATAAAGATCAAAAATGTGAAACTTAATCAAGATGGATCATTGTTTAATTTCAAACTAGGTTGTCATAATTACTGATGGAGGTTCATTATCACATTCGTGTGATTGATGGATCTTTATATTACAGTTAGGGAAAAAGTGATATCTTTCATATTCCCCATACTTTTATGAGTGACAAATTTATGTGCGTTTTTTTTCCTAGGCTAGAACTACTTCTTGTTTTATTGCATATCATTGTTTGCAGGAGTGAGTAGTTTATAAGCCAAATATAGATCCATGCTGTGTCGTGCAGTGTTTTTAATCAAGTAAAGTTTTGGTTATTTCTTTTATCATAGCTTCTAATGAAATACAGATACCTCCTTCTGGATCCAGAATCTCTGATGCTCCAAAAACTCCATTGACAGAACGTGGTAATTACTTTCTTTGTAAATATGAGTAAGCGTTAGTGAATAATTATGTTCACAAAATTTATGAATTTCTTCTTTCATTCTAAGCCTGGTTTTGCTTTATTGTTGCGACAGATTATTGCTTCATTTAAGACAAAAATCAAACAAGCTCATGAGGATATACAGGCTATCTATAGGATAAAACTTATGTAAAACTGTGTAACTTAAACTTAGCTAAAATTTGGACTCTTAGTTTTGCAGTTTTCTTGGAAGAACCCCACAAGCCTCAGTTGGAGTGCTGTTCCAGCCAACATCAGTTCTGTGGGTTTTCATGTATTTTGCCAAATATTTGTATGCTTCATTAAAATACTGTCATAGATGTTTTTGTGGGTTAAGTATTCATACATTCGATTTATTAGTTGTTTGGTAATGAACTTCATGATACTTTGAAAGGCCTGATATTTAAGAAAGTATGGTGCTGCTCACATTTTCAAAATAGTTTTACTTCTGTTATTGTCATAATGTTATGATCAAAATCTTACAGGCAAAGGGGAAGCATACAATTTCTTTCTTTTTCTTAAAGTTATGTATTTTATATATATATATATGTACACATTTACATGTATGTATATTTGTATAGACATACATATTTAAATATATGCATATATATGTATATAACATAATTTATTTTTAGTGTACTGGAAATTTTAATAGTCTGTCTAATTCAAGAATCATCATTAATCTAGATTTCAGTCTTACTGTAAAACAAAGACTATTAATGCAGGTGCAGTACTTAAATACAGCAGAACCCCAACAATAGAAGGAACATAATTAGAACAGTAACACACAAACTCCTAAGTTTCTTCCCTTTTCCCTGGTGTTTTGCACACCCCTTCATTACATAAGTCAGCTCTAAGCTTAGTGCTTTGATGTGTGTGTTGGTGATGCGTGGGGATGTTTCAGCAAGTTATGAGCATCTGAAGTCCTGTGCTGGGAGGAATATGGTGTTTGTGTTGATGATTTCTTCCTCCTCTCTTCTTTCGTTCTTTTTTACTTCTGCTGAGAGACATCTTAGGGCTGAATTCACCATATCGGGAGTCATTTGTGTATGTTGGATGTTAGTTCTGTGTCCTTGTTGTTAGCCCTAGAGTCAATTTTGTCCAGCTCCAGGTGTGCAGTTTTTGCAACTGACCATTGCTGAGCTGTTTATGGCATGGGGTCTCCGGTGCCAAGCCTACTCCCCATCTCTTATCATCTCATGCCTCTACTTCTCTACGTCATAACTCGTGTCTTCCTTTCTCAAGACCTCTGCTTTCATAACAGGCTTGTGTAGCCAAATCTACCCAAACAATTGCTTGTTGCTTCTTTCTGTATTAACAGCTATAACATTAGTTACCTGGAGTGCCCTTCAACCAGATTAATCACATTAATTATATTTCATTAAGCATTAGTCAAGAAGCTGCCATAGAATAGTGCTGGCTTATTTAGATGGCATACTTCTACATACTGTAGTCTGCCAACTTTCAAAATAATTTCCAGAAAAATCTCTTACTTCTTGAAATGCATATTTGAACCAGAATCTCAAGAACATGAAAATAATCTTCACAATTTGTTCTTAATTTGATATATTTTCTGACAGCTCTGTTCCAGATATCATTGTGGGGATAGGGATAGACATTTGTTTTTACTGTAGCGAAAGTCATTTGGTTAAATCTAGTTAGAAGCAGCATTGGAGAGAGAGAAACAAAATTTTAAGAATCTATTTGCTATAAATGTAGCTGAAAACCTGAAAATTTTTAGGGATGTAAAGTACTTTTGCTTTCTGCTAGGGATTAATAACCCAATTCTATGTTTGTCTTGGTGGTAAACATAGAATAATAACAACAGTTGAGCCAAAATACACGTTTCATTCAAGTATCTCTTTTGGTTTTGTCCTCGTGTCTCCATTAGTTTCACTTAGCAGAACTGGGATTTCATTATGTGAGGCTGGGCCCACTCACTGACTCAGCGGGAGCATCCGTGCTCCCCGTGAGGTCAATGCTGAAGTCAAAGATCTTTTGTGAGAGTGAGGGGGTGGTAATACCGAGGAGATTTCTCTGCACTGCGCCTCTGCATGCCTTGATCACCTGCTGTTATAAAATCAGCACAGAAACCAAAAGTTAATTTCTATGAAGTTCAAGTGCCTGTGACCTGCATTCTGCCCGAGTTCCCCTGGGGACTTTTTTTCCTTTGTTTTTTCTATCTTGATTGTGCTAGAGGAAGATATGATATCTCCTTTGTTTTATAAGCTTCCTGTGTGGTCAGTATATTTAGAATTCAAATGTTTCTGAAAAGATAGCTTTGTTAACATGCCTTCAATGTTCTGATGCCTTTGGGAGATCTCTCATAGTTTTTACTGGATATAAGTGGATCAATGGAAGCTTTTGCCAAAAGCTGTGAATCATATGGCTTTTGGTATTATTTGTTTCTCTATAAATATAGAACAGAATAGTTCCAGTTGCAAGGGACCTACAATGATCTTCTGGTCCGACTGCTGACCCCAACTATATCACGATAGTGACCTAGAATTACAGTGACTAGTGTGATAAAATGGATTGAAAGTAACAGGGAAAGCAGATACAATCTATGAAATAAAAGTCTATTCACATTTTTGACATATATTTATATTGCCTACATGAGGAATGAACCCTATACTTAGTAATTTTAATGTCTTTTTCAATCTCAAGCATTCAGGGAAGTTTAAATTTTGAATTCTGGTATGACTGCTTTTCAAAAATCCTCAACTTGATAAACACCAATTAAAAATAGAGATGCAAATTTTCACTTTCAAACACATTTTTACCTAAAAGGGCATAAGTGACTGGTGCAAATAAGTTTACTGGAAAGAATAGTACTTACAGGCCAGTAAGTACTGAGCAGGGTCTATTTCTTAAAAGCAGGACGGTAGTGCAAAATCTGCACATGGTGGAAACTTGTTCATGACAGCTTTTAGGTAAGAATGCCCAACTCCATCTTGATTCCCAGTTTTCATTAAAGCACACTTCAGGTTATCCATATTTCAAAGTTAAATAAAGAGAAGGTCTTCGTAATAATCTTCATTACAGATAACAGATAAAAGGTGCTGTTTACTAACTTTCATGATTACTTCACTGACTTTATTGCCTTACTTTTCTCTTACCTTTTCCCATTACAACTCCTTTAAAGATAGTTATACATAATGTAATAGTGATCAGTTTATATAGACCTGCAAATGCTGTGAATATCAAATGTATTGTGTTTAGGTTGTAGCTGTCTTGCATGAATAGGAACCTCTTAGGTAACATGGATTAGATAATGTATGCCAAAATATGAATGGGGTAAAAATTAGTAGAACAAAGAGACCTTCAAACCAAACAAAAACTCGCTAGTTAGAGTTGAAATCAGATTTTGTATCACTTGCAAGGAGAATGTCTGTCTTGGAATTATAAATTTTTTTCGTGTTTGCCTTTAGCTACTCAGAGTCCAGCCTTGGCATCCGTATCTCTCCCTTCTGCAGAAACCAGAGAGATGGAAATGGGTAACTAGCAGATTAGTTCCATGAATTTTTTCCCCATTACCTTCCATCACATAGATCTGCAAATAGTAACCTTAAAACCTGCTTTAGAATCCTGGCTACCAACACTCACAGAGAGCTTTTTCACCATTCTTGTGTCTGCATAACCAGCTGAAAAACTTACTTGTTTTTGGCTTAAAAACTGCTTAGTGTTGTCATATCTCGTCAATACCATATTTCTTTTTGTATAGCTGCAGCTCTTACCCAGAAAATGTAATAAGACAGAATTCCTTGCTAGTGAGAGTCCTTTCAGGCATGTGTAACTCGCATTTCAAGGCCAGAAAACTGTGTTGCCAGCCATCATCTGCCATTGTCATGGCAGCTGTCTCACATCTCGTTTTAGGCTGTCTGCCACCTTGCTCCACTTTGCATTCGCATCATCTGGAACTGCACAGCCTTCACGAAGATATCTCATGCTAATCTGTCAAGTCACAGGTCTCTCAGCATTTTAGGCTCAGATTCTTCTTTCAGCTTTTGAGGAAAAACAGTCTGTTTCTTCAGAATCCAAACCATCTGGTACCGTAGAAGTGCAACCAACCAGATCCAGTAGTCATTTCTCATGAGGTTAATCCTCCTGACAGTTAGGAATTTTTAAAGGAGACGTAGTGCCTCTCATTAACGAGTTTGTTCAGTTTGACACAAGTGAAGAATAACTGTAGGTATGAGAGTGCTGCATCAAAATATCAGATTTTTTTAATGACATTTTATATGAAATATTGAACTTGTAGTTCAGAGGTTTTCCCGTATTTGGCAACACAATGTAATTCTTAGCTTTAAATTAAGTTGGACTTAGAGTAAAACCAAATTTAAATAGGCCTGTCCACACTTGAGTTTCATAACTGGAATATCCTGATTTGCTGAAGTGTTCAGAGTTGCAAGAGAAGAATGGAAACTGCAGAAATTCCAAGATATTTTGAAACTGTAGCTCTTCTTTTAGCCTTTCTGTATAGACATAAACATAATTCTAAGTGCCTAGATTTCAAAAATGGCACTATTAAAGCTTCAGGCACTGTCTTGGTCCTTAGAATATTTCTATAAGGTGTTTTTTTATGCTATAGTTGTTATTTACTTGGGACAACTGACAGTTACCCAAAAGGAGGAAAAAAAATAAGATGAGAGCCAGTTGGAATTGTTTCATTTCATCAGCATGCCAATAGTGTAATGCCTGATGTGTATGTTTTTGGAAGAAATTAACACTGGAGGAAATCCATTACTGAAGGGAAAATTGATCGCAACTGTCAGCCATTTACATCTGACAAAGGACAGTTCATATGTTTCTTTTGGTCCAATTCCTGTTCTGTCATCCTTTTTCCTTTTCCAGTTTCAGCACCATTATCTCCTCCTTCCTGATCCAAGAAGCTCTAGACAAAAATTCCATGCAGTCCCAGTTTGTTACTTTTTGTTCATAATTTTTTCTCCTATTTTGAATAGCCTTGTATTTCTCCTTTTAAACTCTATAGATCAACTTCTTTTTGTGTGATTCTTAGAACAACTTGGTCGTTAATTGCATTATGTATCTGTGCATTAATGCATGTTTTTGGAAATAATTGTCAAGTCACACTTAAGCAGTTATTGTACATTTCAGACTCTATCTTTCTGTGGAACATAATGTGTTAAATATTACCAAGAAGTTTTGTCAGCTCATAAAAGAATGCAATGTTGTTGCAGGATGGTTCTTGCCACTTCAAAACAACACAACATGGTTTCTGCTTTTGTTTTCCAGCTTCACATGACTTTCTTCATGTTATTTCTACTCCTCAAACTTTTACATATACAGAAATACCAGACATAGGTAAATTACATTAATATTATTTCAGAGGCATACCCGTTTGATTGGTTAGTGCTGAAAAGTTTATTACTGCTTCCCCGTTGAGGATTCCAGACAGATATTGCATACTGCTTGCCTTGGGTGTTGTCCTTCCTACGTGTTATTTTTTCAAATTCTGTATCAGCATCCTCATTCCTGGGATGAGGCACCGCAGTTTTATAGCAAGACTGAAACTAGCTTACAGAATAACGCAGTATTGATCAAATAGGTGTGTCAAGAAAAGATTTCAATCTTGCAAGACTTAAGACTGTTACAATCAAGTATTACAGCTTTGGAAATAGGTTGTTTTTCCTGTAGCCTTTAGTATGTGAGGATGCTTAAGTTTTTTAAGCCTTGCTTGAGCGTGAACAGGTGAAAAGATGGGGGCAATAGGGAAGGAGTAGGAGGAGGTAAAGGAGGAGGGAAAGCAGTTCCTTGCCCAGGTCTTCTTTGACCAATGCAGCAGTAGTCTTCTAAATTCTCTGCTGAATAATCTACCAGCTCTTGGCATCCCAATACAGCATAGATTTGTCTCATTATTCTACAAAGCATCCTACTCCCAGTTCCCACATCAACTTCCACACCTGCCTAATAGTCCTTGAAACAGAGTAATGTTTAGATGATTTGCAAGCAATTTTCCCTGTGCTTCCTTTTTAACAACACAATGTTTATCTGCTAGGTCCTGTGCTATCCAAGTAGTTCTGAGGCAATTTTAAGCCCTTTAACAGAAGATTATCTTTTCAGATTTAGGTGGAAAGAGGCCTCTTTCTTCAAGATCCACAACATCTGGCATACCAGAAATGCCACCAGTCTCATCTGGTAATGGTACTCTTCATTGTGTTTCTCCTGTCATCTAGGCAGTCTCTTAAAAGACACAGCTTTGCTAAATGAAAGTCTTATTTTGACTTGTTTTGTGTAAAAGTGTAGTTGGAGGGCAAGACCAGTTATATCTTCTGGAATGTTTGTTGTCCAGTTATTTTGTGAAGGATTGTGTATATATATAT
>VWZG01007826.1:271372-285665 GCA_013396735.1 Grallaria varia
AAATTTATTCCCTCTGTACATTGGATGCAAAAGCGTCTCCATAGGTGGAAAAATAATATCTGCTGTTCTTAACTATTAGAAAATACTGGGTTAGTGAGTCGCTGAATGTTGAGAGAAAAGAATCAAGTCAAAAGGACTTGAAGGGAAAGGTTTCCACTCTGGAAAGTTGGTAATATCAAAATATCCCAGAGAAATTACTAGGGACCACTTCCTTATTACCAAAACCTTCATCCTAGCATATGTTTATAAGCTGTCACCTAGTCTTTCCTCCCTCATATTTGAAGCCAAGCCGAAAGAAATGAGCAAAGTTGCACAGTGCTAGAAGGTACATATAGTGTAGATTTAACAGTGGTTTATGTATTAGGTTGTGCATTTTCCTTGTGCAAAATTAGGATAAGAGAGTATGAGGAAGTCACATCAGTGAAGTTACTGGTTTTTTCAGTGTAAAAGTGATATTGGTTTGTACAAGTGTAAGTTATAAGATGTTCTAGAATTCTGCAGAAAATATTCCATTGGTCGTTTGTTTGCAAGCATTTCTCTATAGATAGAGAAATTCTCTACGCTGTGCTTTATTAGTGCTAGAGACAGTAATTTCTGACCCGTAGAATGAAGGATCAAAAGCAAGATCAGATGCTGGATTCTAAATGCAAAGGAGTGATTCTTAGTTCCCATGTTACCCCTGCAATTACTGTTAGCATCTTTCAAGGAAATGTAAGGAGTGGGTTGGTGAATTAGACATTTAGGCATTTTTCTGCTGATGGAGAGCCATTTAGCAGCTGAGTTTCCAGGAGTGTTGTGTAAGTTGCAACCACAGGACAGTGAACTCCTGATTTGATCACCAATTCACAAGGTAATGCTGGGAAAAGGCACGTATCCCCAAATACAGTCATTTGGGGGGCTGTGAACTGGTGCTGCTTGTACTGTTGTGGCAAGGCTGAGCGGATATCTCAAGATCATTTCCATGTCTGACCGCAGCAACCAAGACCCCAGATCTGGAATCGGGCTCGTCTGCTTCACCAGAAACCACAAGGATGGGTAAATAGCCAGCCATTCCCTTCCTCCATTGATTGCCTTGGCAATGCTTTTCTCTGCAGAGATGAGCCTGTTCGGCTGTGCTGAAGTCCTGAAAAGTGGGGTCAGTGATGTGGTTGGACCTTTATGGCTCCTTATTAGAAATTGTCCCATTTGTGGACTTTCTGAAGCCTTTTTTGGGGTTCCACTTCGAGGTTTACTCTGACACCTTGGGCTGCCTACACCAGCTGACAGACAGCATCGTGCTGCTCTGGGGAGTGATGCTGTGACATTTTAGGCTGGCCCAAGCAGGGCCATGTCTCCTCATTTGTAGCTCTGTCATGATATGACCCATGCAAGAGCAGCCTGTCTGAGGACCTGAAGGTGGTTTTTGTGTTTGATCTTAGCAACTCGAAGACCAAGGCCGAAGTCCACCACTCCTTCCTCCCTGAAAACACAGCCAACCATAATGGGTAACTAGCCAAACCCTTCTTGTTCCATTGCCTCCCATCTCTCTCGCTCTCCATCACACCCCCAGCCCCAAACCACCAGGCATCCTTGTCATCTTCCATGGAGAGTATGAAGACCTGTTGGTGCAGCTTGGCTTGCTGAAGCACTCGCCACACTGTTCTGCAGTTCTGTTGTTTGATCCCATGCTTTTTCCATTGCTGATGCAGGAAGCATGTGACATCTTGCAGAGAGACTGTGTTGTTGCACCTTGCCTTCAGCTCCGTTCCTCTGCTTCTTTGTGTTCTGGGAGCGGGTCTTGCTTTCTCTGACACGTTCAAATACAATAGCATTCTTCAGAAGCCAATCCCACGTGGGCTGGCAGGAGAGGACAGCACGTCAGTGCAGCCACCCTCCAGGGATTCCTGGTCCACAGGTTCAGCTGTTTGTTGCTTCACCACCAACTTTCAAGGTTGTCTTCTGCCCACACCTTTACATTGCCATCACCTGGAAGTGGGAATGCTTTGCTGCTGCTTTTGAGGTCATGTCAGGCTTTTAAGGTCAATGCCTCTTTCCAGCTTTTGGTGAATCATGGTATGTTTCTTCAAGGTTCAACACCTGGCAGTCTTTGTGGGAACTATTTCTTCCAGATTTGGTAACGATGTAAGACAGGAATTGTTCCAAAAATGTTGTGCTTTTAGCTGAAATGTTATTTCTCTTGCATCTACATTGGAGTGAAGCGTAAGTGCAGAGATATAAATGCCATATGTGAAAAGCCATATTTACTTCATGTAATGAGTATGGCACTTGACAGCAAAGGATGGAGATGCCTTTGGTGACAGCTTCTTTGACATTGATAAGTGTGCAAGATGAGTCCTGTGTCCTGGCAGTAGTTTGTGGCCCGTGAGGTAACAAAGCATTATGTGAGCAGGCTGGTGAACCTAAAATCTGAAGCTGTGTGTGAGTTAAAAGTATAATGAACAGTATTAAGTGCCTTGGCACTTCTGTCTGTAGCAGTTTTATTTCCATATAAACTGAGATCTGTCACGCACTTCATGGTCTTCCCAGGGAAGTTACATTCCCTACTTGGCTTTACTTAAAGTAATTTTCTTAGCTTTCTTGTTTTTACAGTGGAGAAATCAGATACTTGTAATTATAACAAAGCGTATAAATTTGAAAAGACTAAGGATATTCCTTTTCCCTTCCCTGCCTGGTGATGTCAATCACTTTTTATGTTTTTTTATTTTTGCCAATTTTTATTGGTTTTTTTTCAGTATCTTCATTTCATAAACTTGCTTTCTCCTTGCCTCCCTTTGCCAAGTTCTCTTGCATTGTTTCAGATTTATTTGCTTTCCTACTAACCTCATGGGAATTTGTTTCCATTTTACTTGTGTCATTCCATTTAATTTCCTTGCCTCATATTTATGTGGTTTTACACTTCTCTGCAAATTAACCTTTCTTTTTAAAATTCTGCTTATTTTGCAGAATTTGTTTTTATAGGAGTTTTTTTCAGTTCTTTATTTATTATTGCAGTTCTTTATTTTATTTTTTGTACTCTAAACCATCAAGTCCATGGTTGCAGGTGATGCCATGGTGTGTTGGTTCAAGTGTTTTTAAAATAATAAACCACAATTTTTTTTTACAGCCTCCCATGACTTTCTTCATGTTACTTCCACTCCCCAAACTTCTGCATCTGAAAAAATGTCAGAGAAAGAGTCCGGTAAATGGCATTTGTTTATTTCCTATCCTTGGTCTTTCTTGGTATTTAAGTGGTGCTACTCTGATGTGTGTTGTTTGTCCTGAATTTTTAATGTTGCCTCCAGTGGTCTTTCATTTGGTCATTAAGGCTTCATGTTATTTGCAATAATTATGAGTGTCCAGCAGTTCTAGCCTCAAGATGCTGATACCGTCTGGCTATTTCAGGCTAGTATCACATTACTGAAGGGTTGTGATGGGGGCAGTGGAGCAGAATTTTGCACTTGAAAGGAAGCTGTCTGGCTTTGATGAATTTTGGGTTACTAGAATAGGTTTTCCTTTGAGGAGGGAATGTTTTGTCTTTACTAGTACACACATTTTAAAGACACTTGTTTGAATGCTGGTTTCCTGTTACAACTTTCTTAAGTAGTCTCTAATATTCAAAAGACTGCTGCAATACAGCATTTTGGTGTTAAAAGTTATTTTCACAGTTACTTCTGCTAGTAATTTATTATTTCTCCCCATGTATTTATGAAGAAGATAGGGGTTTCAGGCATAATAGATGCATTTGTATTTGAACATGAGATTTTTCCCAGAATATAGTCATAAAAAATAATAGAGGGTTGTTGTGAGGTTCTTGTCTATATTTCTGTTTGTGCTAGTGTGATTTAAGCAAATTATATTTTATTACATCAAGGTATGAAATATCATTCTTTTTCTGGGGACCAACCAAGTGGAATTGGGTAAACGCACATGAACATATTTTGTCATCTGGGGATTAACTTATTACAACATACATAGACCATTCATGTTTACTCCAGTCTTATTTGTTAGGGTTTGGTCACTGTTCTTTTAGTTTCTCATCACAGATAAATTCAGCAAACCTTAGCTTTTGTGTATTGCAGAATTGACACTGAACACAAACATGATGCAGCTGTGCTAACACTCCATGGGTGGTGCTAACAGTTATCCTGCCTCTGCATGAATGCAATATTTTTGTTTTCTTTTGGAGTGGAGAACTCCACTTATCTAAGGTCATTTTGGTCAAACCAAATTCCCTTCCTTCGAGAGAAAACTTTTAGCAATTAGTCAGGCATGCCTTCGCTGTTCTCTGTGGCGTTATTCTCACCAAACTACCGCCGGATTCCCTTGGTGTAAAGAAGCAGGGCACTGAGATTTCTTATTACTTGGCCTTCAACTTGAATCGATCATGAGTGTTCTTAATATCAAGAGCACCTACTCTTCAGTTTTTCATATAACACTGGCCATAAATTCTCTAATGGAAATGGTGGTCTTAGGGATCTGGTAGAATCTGATTTCTGTGCATTTGTTTTTTCATTAAAATATTATCAGAAAAACATAAAGATATTTTTAAGCCATTTTCTGCCAAAGGATGATCTGCCTCAATAATCCTGTTTCCATCAAAGTATTTTTGCGGCAGTTGGAGAGGAAATGTGATCCCTGGGCAAAATACAGATTTGCAGACCATATTCAGGACAGTATTTTGATAACCCCTGTGTGAGAACTGACACGTGGTGTATCAAAATAACATTGGGCTTTTGCAACTCTTTATTTGAAAGAGCTATGTGGAACAGCCAAACTAAAGCTTAGGGGAGAAGGGCTTTGCCATCAGCTGTTGCTATTCGATAATATTTTAAAATCAGATACAGAAACCTGGCCTTGTAGTAAATGCCTCGGAATATGATTTATGTATCAAAAAAAAAAAAAAAGTTACCTCACAAAACAAAGAATTGGGTTAGGCTACAACAAATATCAAATAGAAATGTGTATATAAGAAATCTAAAATAAATTTAGACCCCTCAGACCTACGAAGGGCCAAAAATCACCTTGCCAGAAGACTGATTTCACTTGCTGTTTCAAGATTGTTTTCGTATTTGATCTTAGCTACCCAGGGACCAGGCCTGAAATTCACTTCTCACCCCCCTACAGAAACCACAGGAAGCATGACTGGTAAATAGCATGTAATTCCATAGGCTTTTCCAGCCCTTGCTGTCACTTCCATTGGCTGTGGGCATTTATTCAGACACATTGCTTTGAAGGCTACTTGACTCTTGGCTTTCCCTTCAGCCCCAGCCCTGCTCCTGCTCAACTCGCCCATTTCTGTATCATGAGAGCTGAAACATAATTTTCCACACTGGCTGAATAGTAGTCTACAAAACACCCCTCTGCTAGCTTCCGTTGCCTTGAATTTTCTTCTGGTAGCTCAATTTTCTTTCAAAGAATAAGAACTTTTAAAAAAAGACCGGGTGAGAAGAATACCTAGCACGAGCTACTGGAATTGGCTCTCCTTCATTTCACACCAGCTTCGGTGTTTCTGTAACACCTCATTTCCCAGCTGACCTTTGCAGCCGGTGCATTCTTGCTTGTTCTCACATCAGTGTTGTCTCGAACTGCCCACCAGCTACTGTCCAAAAACGGGTTCTGAAGTCAGTTCTCATTTTAACTCCAGATTTTCTTTCAGCTTTTGAGGAAAATCAGCACATTTCTTCGAGATCTGAAACATCTGGCACCCAAGAAATGCCATCAGCTGTACCTGGTAATACTTGAAAAAACATGATTTTTAAATAGAAATTCCCAAAGAGATTTCATCAAACATCTGGTATATTGTTAGTTAAGTTTAACGTGATTCAAAATAACTTCAGAACAGTCAAAATTAATTTGCTCTCTCAAATACCAGACTAATTTAGGAAATCTTGTATGACACTCTAAACAGTCAATAATATCTTCTAGCTGTGGTCTACATTATTGATTAATTTACAAGTCTGTATTGCTGTGCTTGATGTTAGGAAGCATGTCTTATTGCATACAGCAATGTTCTCTTTTTAAGTTGCAATATCGCAGATGGGTAAGAGTGAGAGCTGATGTAAGTTTTGTTTAAATCCCTGAATGAAACTATTCTATGGTTGAAAGTGTTGAGTAAGTCCCACAGAAATAACAGGGTCAATAGCAGTGAATGTATAGGATTCAACATAGTGGAGAATAGACCCTTAAATACTTTAACTTGAGTATATTTAAAGTGGTTGTTTAAGTTACACATTTTGCTGCCAGTAAGGGAGATGGCATAGGCCCAAGAGTAACAGAAACCAACACATGTTTATCAAATGTATTGCTGTATTGCTTGAGCACAACTTAAAAAGAAAATGGCACAACATTGTAATTAAAGAAATCATTTACGACAAATTGATCTTGACATGATGCTTCTATGGTAGATGTGATGCTTTCAAACACCCTTGAAATCTGTTCTACTAGACTTCAGTAAAATTAAAATTGTTTGGATGATGGTATTTTAGTGACATTTAAATTCCTTACTCCAATAAATATATAATAATCTAAAGTATATAGTTTTCCTGTTCTGTCTTCCCAACATTTTTTCTTTAAAGTTCTTCTACTTCCTTGATTCATAAAATAAGCTGACTTACCAATGCCTTACAAAATGACACTGAACAAATGCAGCTTTATCAGTGCTCAAGGCTCTGTTTGGTTTACTGTCTCTGCAAGAAGAAATATTTAATTTCCTTTTAATAATGAAAATTTCGTTCAGAGTTAATTTCAAATTGTTGCCAAAACTCCCTTGCAGCAAAAAGTGGACTAAAGGGGTATTTGACAGGAAACTTCTGGTAGCAGTCCAATGGCCTCTAACTGCAGGTTTCTGGCAAATCTTGCAGGTTCCAAATAAACATTCTTAAAATCAAGAAATGGAGATGAATTAGGTTTTATACATTTATTCTTCAGAGGTATTAATCACTATTTATCATTAATGCATCTTCCATACTGAGCAATAACTCATAATAAATTGCCCTAGTAGAAAGTTTCAGTAAAGGTTTTCTATATATTGATATTACAGGAAATTCAGGTCAAAATCTTTATTCTGCATGCTTTCCCTAAAAAAAAAATGTTATACTGCACTCTTTTCAAACCAGAGGGGTCAATTTCTCAACAATTACCATATTTGAGAGAATGGAGAAAATTATGCCTGATCTAGTCTGGAATTCAACATAAACATTGCCATGCTAAGTCCCAGATTTGAAGGAGAGTTAAAAATGTGACTTAATATGGCAATAAGGTTTAATTATCATATTCTAGGCATAGGCTTGAGATAGGAAACATTAACACATACTGCTGCCTGTATTTAAAGGACTTCCTTGGAATAACCTCAGGAATTCTGTCTTCCAGTTTTGCATGTTTGTGTTGGGGAGGTGAAGAAGGGGCAAAGAAGAGAATGAGTAGAGTGTTCTTTCAATTAAAATAGTGAAGTCCAGCCATACAATGAAATTACTGCAGTGAAATACTTGCTTACATGTTATTTGCCCTGGAGTGGATCTCCTACCTATCCTAATGATTTCTTTTAAAAACCTATTGCTTAATTGGTCACTTGTTTTTAGCAAATGTTTACTTCAAGCCTATTTCTTCAAGCCTATTTGGACATTACCTTGTTTCTTGAAGACTAATTAATGACTTCACATTTATTGTGCTCTCCAGAGCCACACATCCCTAATATCCAATGTGATTATTCAGATAATGAACAATACTTTCAATCTAGCCTTACTTTTTTCTTCTAAAACCATAGTGTTACCACTTATGCAGAGTTTGCTTGTTTACGGATGATTTTCATGTGCGATTTGACTGGTTTAGTTTTCATCACATCGCTACTTGCTTCCTTTATTCTACTGTGAACACATTTGTTTCTAAGTGTAAAGGGCAAGCCAGTTAAAGAACTATTTTGTATCAATCACTTCTTGATCAGCAGCTAGAAATCATTTTTGGTACAAAGTGCAAAAGGACTGATCTTTTGCACCAGCTTGTAAGAATTTAGTTTTTCTGTTGGTGCAATTTAAACTCCAGAAAGTGTAAAAGAAGAAGATTCTTAGAAGTTCTGTCTAGCATCAGATATTGCATCTTCTTGATCCCTTGCTGGGCTGCATATCTTTCTCTTTATTCACATAATACAGAAAGGACTTTTAAGCATTCTTTACCTTGCCGATGTTTGCACTTGCATCATCTTGAACACCACAACCTGAGTGTTTGCTACCCCAGCAACAGTCAGATTTCTCAGCATTTTAGATCCAGATTTTCTCTTAAGCTCTTAATGAAACACAGATAGTTTCACAATTCGTGTCTAAAGCATCTGGAGTCATGGAAACACCATCAGTCCAGTCTGGTATTGACATTTCTTGTGAACTGAGTGTCCTTGAATTACGAAAAGAGTCGCCAGTGTGCCTTTGGTTTGATTTCCTTTACTTTGGGGGATAAGAACTACTGCAAGGTATAATGTTTAAAATGCTAATTATGATTTTTTTTCAAATTTTTAGTTGACTTTTGCAGTACAAAGTCATAGTGTCACCCATAATTGCCATTGACCAATTATGTATTACTTAATGTAATAGAATTTTGCTATAAAATACTGTAAGGCTCATAATCAAACTTTAACTTCTCAGCTGTATGCAGAGCATTCTGATACAGATAACTACCCTATTTTTTGAAGTTATACTATTTTTTATTTTATATTTACTTTGTTATTATGAAAGTGAATTTCTCTGACTATTGGTATTTAAGACATCAGATCTGTTACAATGTTGGGGGCAGGGAAATTCTCTTTCTAGATTTATTTTCTATTGGTTGTTCATGTTCAATTATGGTTTCAGAACAGCTTAAAAGTTGTTAAAGTTGTGAATTGTGAAATTGTGTAGAATATTCTACTATATTTCTAATCTCTAGCTATGCTGTAGTGACAAAATTCTTATTATGGAGGTGAAAGATAGCACAATGAGCATAGCAAACCAAAGTTTAGGGTTTTTTAAGTAGCTTGAAACTTGATAGTCCAGTCATATCTAGGAGAAAAAAGAAATAGTTTTTCATTTGGGGAGATAAAAGGCTTGTCAGCTTTCTGCATGTTCCTAAAGAATCAAGCCGATTTCTTTAATACTTTTCTTCCTTTATAGGACAAATTTAATGCTAAACACAGGAACTCTCCTTTTCTTCACTTAGTATACTCTGAGACTTGTCTCCGACTGCACACCTCTATAGATGTTTGTAAATGTTCTATAGCATTCCCCTGTACACTAAGAAGTAGGTACTGTCTTTTATATTTGCCATCTGAACTGCTGTGCTTGACATTTCTTCAAATCAGGGCTAGTAAAGATGCAAACATTGACTAGTTAATTCAGAAAACATATTTGTGGAACTCTGGTTATTCCCATTCTTCAGCAAACAAAATTATTATGGAGAGGACAGTAAATAGCACAGAGCCACAGAGAAGAGTGTTGTCAAATGGATCGTTGACAGGGAAAAATTTCTGAAACTCTTTCAATCCATCCCCCTGTCAATCTCCCCTACAAACCTTTGATGCATTTTTGAAGGATTTTATTTGCTAAGACTGAAAGAGTCTAATGAGAACAAGAATCCCATCTTTGTAATTTTCTCTTTGTTGGTACATCTAATTTGCGCTCTGCTTTTTCTGTAATATGTTCCTGCAAGTGTGATGCCAATTTTAAAATTATTGTAGACCCAAAGTTCAGATTTTTAAATATGGTGGAGTATGTAATGTTCGGCGCCAGTTAATTGTTTTCCAGTTTAAATGTAAGATGGTCATTACTGAAACCTGACAGTATTGATGCAAGCTGAATTTCAGAGATTCATTGACTGGTTTTCAATTTACAGTTTGAAAATATTTGTTTGATGCCTGAAAGTGGATTTTGGAATCTGTCATTTACTGCAGTTAAGAGGCAGCTCTGGAGTATCATGACTGCCATTATTGTGTGATAGGAGCAGTGTATAGCTAGTGGTTGGGTGTTTTTTGGTAATATTGAGTGACAAAAAATGGATGTATGATTTGGTAGAAGGAATATACCTGAGAAACCACAACTTTAATATTGATTTGTTTGGTTGTGATTAAAGCAGTGCTTTCATACGCATAGAGAGACTGCCATAACATCTCAAAATAGTTTCCATCTCTAATCTTAGCTCTCCCAAGACCAGTCCTGGAGCCCACATCTTTTCCTTTCCTGAAAACCACGAGGACGGTGAAGGGTAAACAGTGTTTCCATCGTAATGTCTATCATTTTGCAACACTTAAATATGAAAAGCTGTATTTTAAAGTTTGATCAAAACATTTCAATTTTTTTTTCCTGATAGTGGCAATGCCAACTATGTCTGCAAGATAGTCAGGCATTTGTATAAATTATAAGGAGATACTTAATTGTTAAGCTTCTCAATCACGCTTCATAATTTTCTGCTCCATAGGCTTAGTTCACTAAAAGATTAGCTGTCTGTATTCTACACTAACTCAACTAAGCCACTTGGATTTAAAAATTAAATAATCCCGTAGTGAATGCAAATAGTTACGTAAAAAACCTGTATGCAGTATGGACTTCATTCGCCTAAAATTCTGTACTGACACTGATTTGAAAAAAAACTATTCATCTCTATTTTCTGAAGGAAGTTTTCTGGTTTAATCTTAGTTACTCAGAGACCAAAGCTGAAACCTACTTCTCCTTGCCTTGCAAGCCAAGGAACAGTGGAGGGTAAATATGATATTTTCATTTTTTTTGCCTTTCCTGTGCCATCACTTGACATCATTTTCATCTGCTTTGAGCAATATCAAGGTTTCTTAATGCACTTTAAAACACTTGCCATGCTAATGATGATTATGATGTTTGAGCCTATGCTTTTTTCCATCACTTGAAAAATCAATTTTGTAGGGACCAGTAACAAAAAGAATTTGTTGTAAAACTCCTGTGTGTCTCCAGGTGCAGTTTTCATCTTGAAAATTCTTTCCAGAACTAAATATTCTTACACGGTAGAAAAATAATTTTAATTCACCTTATTGAAGTGGTATGGATGTCTTATAGATACCTTAGATTGCATAAATTATTTTTTTCCTTTTTCAATGAACATTGAAGTTCAAGTTTGATGAATAGGAATATTAATCATTGGCAAGGTAATGCTGGGAAAAGGCACGTATCCCCAAATACAGTCATTTGGGGGGCTGTGAACTGGTGCTGCTTGTACTGTTGTGGCAAGGCTGAGCGGATATCTCAAGATCATTTCCATGTCTGACCGCAGCAACCAAGACCCCAGATCTGGAATCGGGCTCGTCTGCTTCACCAGAAACCACAAGGATGGGTAAATAGCCAGCCATTCCCTTCCTCCATTGATTGCCTTGGCAATGCTTTTCTCTGCAGAGATGAGCCTGTTCGGCTGTGCTGAAGTCCTGAAAAGTGGGGTCAGTGATGTGGTTGGACCTTTATGGCTCCTTATTAGAAATTGTCCCATTTGTGGACTTTCTGAAGCCTTTTTTGGGGTTCCACTTCGAGGTTTACTCTGACACCTTGGGCTGCCTACACCAGCTGACAGACAGCATCGTGCTGCTCTGGGGAGTGATGCTGTGACATTTTAGGCTGGCCCAAGCAGGGCCATGTCTCCTCATTTGTAGCTCTGTCATGATATGACCCATGCAAGAGCAGCCTGTCTGAGGACCTGAAGGTGGTTTTTGTGTTTGATCTTAGCAACTCGAAGACCAAGGCCGAAGTCCACCACTCCTTCCTCCCTGAAAACACAGCCAACCATAATGGGTAACTAGCCAAACCCTTCTTGTTCCATTGCCTCCCATCTCTCTCGCTCTCCATCACACCCCCAGCCCCAAACCACCAGGCATCCTTGTCATCTTCCATGGAGAGTATGAAGACCTGTTGGTGCAGCTTGGCTTGCTGAAGCACTCGCCACACTGTTCTGCAGTTCTGTTGTTTGATCCCATGCTTTTTCCATTGCTGATGCAGGAAGCATGTGACATCTTGCAGAGAGACTGTGTTGTTGCACCTTGCCTTCAGCTCCGTTCCTCTGCTTCTTTGTGTTCTGGGAGCGGGTCTTGCTTTCTCTGACACGTTCAAATACAATAGCATTCTTCAGAAGCCAATCCCATGTGGGCTGGCAGGAGAGGACAGCACGTCAGTGCAGCCACCCTCCAGGGATTGCACAGGTTTAGCTGTTTGTTGCTTCACCACCAACTTTCAAGGTTTTCTTCTGCCCACACCTTTACATTTCCATCACCTGGAAGTGGGAATGCTTTGCTGCTGCTTTTGAGGTCATGTCAGGCTTTTAAGGTCAATGCCTCTTTCCAGCTTTTGGTGAATCATGGTATGTTTCTTCAAGGTCAAGGCACCAGCAGCCTTTGGTGGTAACTAAGTCTCTTGCAGGTCTGGTGACAATGCAAGACCAGAATTGTTCCAAGAGATAATGTTGTGCTTTTAGCCGAAATGTTATTTCTCTCTTACTTTCACTGGGGTAAATCATAAGTTTAGAGATGGAAGGGTCAGATGTTACTTCAGGCATTGAACATGGCACTTTCACATTTCTTGCAATGTGGTTGTCTTTTTCATATTTCTTATAATAGTTTCTTCATCTTTTTCATCACCAATGCATCTTTACACATTTACATTAGAAAATCCATTGCATGTGCATTTGAGACTTTTACCTCTTTCAAGTCACTTGTTTATTAGTAATGTGTCAAAACCTCTTCAGTCTATATGTTCAGATGATGACAAAAAGAATGCTTTGTTTTGGTTGTGGTTTTTTTTTTTTTTCCAGCTTCACTGGACTCTAATCATATTGCTTTCCTGTCCCAAACATCTGCATCTGCAGAAATATCAAAAATAGAGACTGGTAAATTGTGTTTATGATACTTCTGTAGCTTAGTATTTGTTTTTTCATCAAGGATATTACAATTAGAGGCTGTTTGCTCTGAATGCTTCATGTTGTCTGAAGCAGGATTTTGTCCATGGTGTCTGATAGGTAGGCTCTGTAGCTACATGGTGATATTCAGTGGCATACGATCAAATAAACCTCAGGAATTAATATTGTTTTATGTTGTTTTAATCTGTTGAATATGAGGACCAATAGCTAAATGGATTCAATATCAGTTATAAAGATATATTCTTGTCTGGGGCTTTTTACCATAGGAGATATTCTGTTAGCTGTATAGTACAGATTATTTAGCAGTTTTCTCTATTTTTAAGAATTTTTTTCAAGTTATGCTGTTATTTCACCTTTGAACTTTTCTTACTGGGATCATAGGTATTCAAGATAAAATTCATATTCATTGCAAGAGATGCGCAGTAGAATTATCCTAAACCTGTCAGTCACTATTTCAACAGTATTGTTTTGGATTTTCTACCTCATTGTCTGGCTCTATCAGAAAAGCTCTGTTAATTTATATTATGTCAATTAGATAAAATATCACAATTAATTACAAATTGCATGATGTGTAGTTATGAAAACCCTTAAGTCAGAATACTGGCATCTGCTATATTGATACAAGCAAAGCTTTGGCAATAGAAATACCTGATTGTAGAAATTCATATTTGCATGTATTCAAAGTATGTAGGTCTCCTTCTACGGGTGCAAAAGTCAAAAGCACAGGCTTTTCCTGTTACATGTGCACTGATCAATTGACTCCTGTTGATAAGTCTGCTTTTAAGGGGACGGCAGTTTCTGTCAGGATGTGTCTATTAGGTGCATGTGACATCTTCAAAACCTCGAGGTTTTGTTTTCAAGTTGGAAATCTTGTGAAACTGTTGTAGTGGTGTTGGCATCTTGCAAAGTAATGTGAAGCAATACTACTTTTTCTAATTGATTTTTCGCCTCTTCCTATGCCTGTATCATATGAATCTATCTCAGGGCTATTTACACTTTTCTGCAGCTACAAGTTCAGCTGACCTGGAAAAATCTATGCCTCCACTTTCCAGAACACCTCATGTATTAGCAACAACCACGGGTAATAATAATGCACTAGCTTTTCAGTTAAACCCCTTTTGGTACTTTGACAGCAACTTTTGAAATCTTATTAATCCTAGATATTTTGGTTATCTGGCATATTGTGTTCTGCTTGAGTCATGATCATTAGTGTAGGCAGACAAGGTACGTTTTTTACATGACAGCTTGTGCTTACTGCTGAGAAACTCACCTGACAATGTTTCTGATGTCGCATTTGCTGCTTAAAAAGCTACTAGGGCTAGTTTTGGATATTCTTACATGAAGTAATCTAGGTTTACTACCACTAATAATAATAATTTAATAAAAATTTTAAAATTAGTTGGGCTTTTTCTTACCATTTTAAACATTATAC